>CATOZT010000093.1:0-52950 GCA_954870665.1 Stratiomys singularior
TTGATGATTGATGATTGATGATTGATGATTGATGATTGATGATTGATGATTGCTGATTGATGATTGATGATTGATGATTGATGATTGATGATTGATGATTGATGATTGATGATTGATGATTGATGATTGATGATTGATGATTGATGATTGATGATTGATGATTGATGATTGATGATTGATGATTGATGATTGATGATTGATGATTGATGATTGATAAGCTATGATTGATGATCGATGATTGATTAACGATGATTGATAATTGATGATTGATGATTGAAGACTGATGATTGATGAATGTTGATTGAGGATTGATGATTGATGATTGATGATTGATGATTGATGATTGATGATTGATGATTGATGATTGATGATAGATGATTGATGATTGATGATTGATGATTGATGATTGATTATTGATGATTGATGATTGATGATTGATGATTGATGATTGATGATTGATGATTGATGATTGATGATTGATGATTGATGATTGATGATTGATGATTGATGATTGATGATTGATGATTGATGATTGATGATTGATGATTGATGATTGATGATTGATGATTGATGATTGATGATTGATGATTGATGATTGATGATTGATGATTGATGATTGATGATTGATGATTGATGATTGATGATTGATGATTGATGATTGATGAAGGATGACTGATGATTGATGAATAATGATTGATGATTGACGATTGATGATTGATGATTGATGATTGATGATATATGATTGATGATTGATGATTGATGAATGATGATTGCTGATTGACGATTCATGATTGATGATTGATGATTGCTGATTGATGATTGATGACTGACGATTGATGACTGATGTTTGATGATTGATAATTGAGTATTAATCATTGATGATGGATGATATATGATGATTGATTATTGATGAATTAATATTGATGATTGAAGCTTGATGATTGTTTATTGATGATTGATAATTGATGATTGATGATTGATGATTTACGATTGATTATTGATGATTGATGATTGATGATTGATAATTGATGATTGATGATTGGTGATTGATGATTGATGATTGATGATTGATGATTGATGATTGATGATTGATTATCGGTGATTGATTATCTATGATTGATGATTGATGATTGATGATTGATGATTGAAGATTGATGATTGATGATTGATGATTGATGATTGTTGATTGATGGTTGATCATTGATGATTGATGATTGGTGATTGATTATATATGATTGATGATTGATGATTGAAGATTGATGATTGATGATTGATGATTGATGATTGATGATTGATGATTAATGATTGATGATTGATGATTGATGATTGTTGATTGATGATTGATGATTGATGATTGATGATTGATGATTGATGGTTGATGATTGATGATTGATGATTGATGATTTACGATTGATTATTGATGATTGATGATTGATTATTGATGATTGATGATTGATGATTGATGATTGATGATTGATGATTGATGATTGATGATTGATGATTGATGATTGATGATTGATGATTGATGATTGTTGATTGATGATTGATGATTGATGATTGATGATTTATGATTGATGATTGATGATTGATGATTGATGATTGATGATTGATGATTGATGATTGATGATTGATGATTGATGATTGATGATTGATGATTGATGATTGATGATTGATGATTGATGATAGATGATTGATGATTGATGATTGATGATTGATGATTGATGATTGATGATTGATGATTGATAAGCGATGATTGATAAGCGATGATTGATGATCGATGATTGATGAACGATGATTGATAATTGATGATTGATGATTGAACACTGATGATTGATGAATGTTGATTGAGGATTGATGATTGATGATTGATGATTGATAATTGATGATTGAAGTAGATGATTGATTATTGATGATTGATGATTGATGATTGATGATTGATGATTGATGATTGATGATTGATGATTGATGATTGATGATTGATGATTGATGATTGATGATTGATGATTGATGAATGATGAAGGATGACTGATGATTGATGAATAATGATTGATGATTGACGATTGATGATTGATGATTGATGATATATGATTGATGATTGATGATTGATGAATGATGATTGCTGATTGACGATTTATGATTGATGATTGATGACTGACAATTGATGATTGATGATTGATGATTGCTGATTGATGATTGATGATTGATGATTGATGATTGATGATTGATGATTGATGATTGATGATTGATGATTGATGATTGATGATTGATGATTGATGATTGATGATTGATGATTGATGATAGATGATTGATGATTGATGATTGATGATTGATGATTGATGATTGATGATTGATAAGCGATGATTGATAAGCGATGATTGATGATCGATGATTGATGAACGATGATTGATAATTGATGATTGATGATTGAACACTGATGATTGATGAATGTTGATTGAGGATTGATGATTGATGATTGATGATTGATAATTGATGATTGATGATAGATGATTGATTATTGATGATTGATGATTGATGATTGATGATTGATGATTGATGATTGATGATTGATGATTGATGATTGATGATTGATGATTGATGATTTATGATTGATGATTGATGATTGATGATTGCTGATTGATGATTGATGACTGACGATTGATGACTGATGTTTGATGATTGATAATTGAGTATTAATCATTGATGATTGATGATATATGATGATTGATTATTGATGATTTAATATTGATGATTGAAGCTTGATGATTGTTTATTGATGATTGATGATTAACGATTGATGACTGATGTTTGATGATTGATAATTGAGTATTAATCATTGATGATTGATGATATATGATGATTGATTATTGATGATTTAATATTGATGATTGAAGCTTGATGATTGTTTATTGATGATTGATAATTGATGATAGATGATTGATGATTTACGATTGATTATTGATGATTGATGATTGATGATTGATAATTGATGATTGATGATTGGTGATTGATGATTGATGATTGATGATTGATGATTGATGATTGATGATTGATGATTGATTATCGGTGATTGATTATCTATGATTGATGATTGATGATTGATGATTGATGATTGATGATTGAAGATTGATGATTGATGATTGATGATTGATGATTGATGATTGTTGATTGATGGTTGATCATTGATGATTGATGATTGGTGATTGATTATATATGATTGATGATTGATGATTGAAGAATAATGATTGATGATTGATGATTGATGATTGATGATTGATGATTGATGATTGATGATTGATGATTGATGATTGATGATTGATGATTGATGATTGATGATTGATGATTGTTGATTGATGATTGATGATTGATGATTGATGGTAGATGATTGATGATTGATGATTGATGATTTACGATTGATTATTGATGATTGATGATTGATTATTGATGATTGATGATTGATGATTGATTATTGATGATTGATGATTGATGATTGATGATTGATGATTGATGATTGATGATTGATGATTGATGATTGATGATTGATGATTGATGATTGATAATTGATGATTGATGATTGATGATTGATGATTGATGATTGATGATTGATGATTGATGATTGATGATTGATGATTGATGATTGATGATTGATGATTGATGATTGATGATTGATGATTGATGATTGATGATTGATGATTGATGATTGATGATTGATGATTGATGATTGATGATTGATGATTGATGATTGATGATTGATGATTGATGATTGATGATTGATGATTGATGATTGATGATTGATGATTGATGATTGATGATCGATGATTGATGATTGATGATTGATAAGCGATGATTGATGATCGATGATTGATGAACGATGATTGATAATTGATGATTGATGATTGAACACTGATGATTGATGAATGTTGATTGAGGATTGATGATTGATGATTGATGATTGATGATTGATGATAGATGATTGATTATTGATGATTGATGATTGATGATTGATGATTGATGATTGATGATTGATGATTGATGATTGATGATTGATGATTGATGATTGATGATTGATGATTGATGATTGATGATTGATGAAGGATGACTGATGATTGATGAATAATGATTGATGATTGACGATTGATGATTGATGATTGATGATATATGATTGATGATTGATGATTGATGAATGATGATTGCTGATTGACGATTTATGATTGATGATTGATGATTGCTGATTGATGATTGATGACTGACGATTGATTACTGATGTTTGATGATTGATAATTGAGTATTAATCATTGATGATTGATGATATATGATGATTGATTATTGATGATTTAATATTGATGATTGAAGCTTGATGATTGTTTATTGATGATTGATGATTGATGATCGATGATGTACGATTGATTATTGATGACTGATGATTGATGATTGATAATTGATGATTGATGATTGGTGATTGATGATTGATGATTGATGATTGATGATTGATGATTGATTATCGGTGATTGATTATCTATGATTGATGATTGATGATTGATGATTGATGATTGATGATTGATGATTGATGAGTGATGATTGATGATTGATGATTGATGATTGATGATTGATGATTGTTGATTGATGATTGATGATTGATGATTGATGGTTGATGATTGATGATTGATGATTGATGATTGATGATTTACGATTGATTATTGATGATTGATGATTGATGATTGATGATTGATGATTGATTACTGATGATTGATGATTGATGATTGATGATTGATGATTGATGATTGATGATTGTTGATTGATGATTGATGATTGATGATTGATGATTGATGATTGATGATTGATGATTGATGATTGATGATTGATGATTGATGATTGATGATTGATGATTGATGATTGATGATTGATGATTGATGATTAATGATTGATGATAGATGATTGATTTTTGATGATTGATGATTGATGATTGCTGATTGATGATTGATGATTGATGAATGATGATTGATGATTGATGATTGATGATAGATGATTGACGATTGGAGGTTGATGAAGGATGACTGATGACTGATGAATAATGATTGATGATTGACGATTGATGATTGATGATTGATGATTGATTATTGATGATTGGTGATTGCTGATTGATGATTGATGATTGCTGATTGATTATTGATGATTGATGATTGATGATTAATGATTGATGATTGATGATTGATGATTGATGATTGATGATTGATGATTGATGATTGATGATTGATGATTGATGATTGATGATTGATGATTGATGATTGATGATTGATGATTGATGATTGATGATTGATGATTGATGATTGATGATTGATGATTGATGATTGATGATTGATGATTGATGATTGATGATTGATGATTGATGATTGATGATTGATGATTGATGATTGATGATTGATGATTGATGATTGATGATTGATGATTGATGATTGATGATTGATGATTGATGATTGATGATTGATGATTGATGATTGATGATTGATGCTTGATTATCAATGATTCATGTTGTTTGATTGATGATTGATAATTGATGATTAATGATCGATGAGTGATGATTGATGATTGGTGATCGATGATTGATGATTTGTAATTGATGATTGATGATTGAATATTGATGATTGACCATTGATGATTGATGATTGATGATTGATGATTGATGATTGATGATTGATGAATGATGATTGATGATTGATGATTGAGGATTGATGATTCATGATTGATAAGCGATGATTGATGATCGATGATTGATTAACGATGATTGATAATTGATGATTGATGAGTGAATACTGATGATTGATGAATGTTGATTGAGGATTGATGATTGATGATTGATGATTGATGATTGATGATTGATGATAGATGATTGATGATTGATGATTGATGATTGATGATTGATGATTGATGATTGATGATTGATGATTGATGATTGATGATTGATGATTGATGATTGATGATTGATGATTGATGATTGATGATTGATGAAGGATGACTGATGATTGATGAACAATGATTGATGATTGACGATTGATGATTGATGATTGATGATATATGATTGATGATTGATGATTGATGAATGATGATTGCTGATTGACGATTTATGATTGATGGTTGATGATTGCTGATTGATGATTGATGACTGACGATTGATGACTGATGTTTGATGATTGATAATTGAGTATTAATCATTGATGATTGATGATATATGATGATTGATTATTGATGATTTAATATTGATGATTGAAGCTTGATGATTGTTTATTGATGATTGATAATTGATGATTGATGATTGATGATTTACGATTGATTATTGATGATTGATGATTGATGATTGATAATTGATGATTGATGATTGGTGATTGATGATTGATGATTGATGATTGATGATTGATGATTGATGATTGATTATCGGTGATTGATTATCTATGATTGATGATTGATGATTGATGATTGATGATTGATGATTGAAGATTGATGATTGATGATTGATGATTGATGATTGATGATTGATGATTGATGATTGTTGATTGATGGTTGATGATTGATGATTGATGATTGGTGATTGATTATATATGATTGATGATTGATGATTGAAGATTGATGATTGATGATTGATGATTGATGATTGATGATTGATGATTGTTGATTGATGATTGATGATTGATGATTGATGATTGATGATTGATGATTGATGATTGATGATTGATGATTGATGATTGATGATTGATGATTGATGATTTACGATTGATTATTGATGATTGATGATTGATTATTGATGATTGATGATTGATGATTGATTATTGATGATTGATGATTGATGATTGATGATTGATGATTGATGATTGATGATTGATGATTGTTGATTGATGATTGATGATTGATGATTGATGATTGATGATTGATGATTGATGATTGATGATTGATGATTGATGATTGATAATTGATGATTGATGATTGATGATTGATGATTGATGATTGATGATTGATGATTGATGATTGATGATTGATAAGCGATGATTGATGATCGATGATTGATGAACGATGATTGATAATTGATGATTGATGATTGAACACTACTGATTGATGAATGTTGATTGAGGATTGATGATTGATGATTGATGATTGATGATTGATGATTGATTATTGATGATTGATGATTGATGATTAATGATTGATGATTGATGATTGATGATTGATGATTGATGATTGATGATTGATGATTGATGATTGATGATTGATGATTGATGATTGATGATTGATGATTGATGATTGATGATTGATGATTGATGATTGATGATTGATGATTGATGATTGATGATTGATGATTGATGATTGATGATTGATGATTGATGATTGATGATTGATGATTGATGATTGATGATTGATCATTGATGAAGGATGACTGATGATTGATGAATAATGATTGATGATTGACGATTGATGATTGATGATTGATGATATATGATTGATGATTGATGATTGATGAATGATGATTGCTGATTGACGATTTATGATTGATGATTGATGATTGCTGGTTGATGATTGATGACTGACGATTGATGACTGATGTTTGATGATTGATAATTGAGTATTAATCATTGATGATTGATGATATATGATGATTGATTATTGATGACTTAATATTGATGATTGAAGCTTGATGATTGTTTATTGATGATTGATGATTGATGATTGATGATTGATGATTGATGATCGATGATTTACGATTGATTATTGATGATTGATGATTGATGATTGATAATTGATGATTGATGATTGGTGATTGATGATTGATGATTGATGATTGATGATTGATGATTGATTATCGGTGATTGATTATCTATGATTAATGATTGATGGTTGATGATTGATGATTGATGATTGATGATTGATGATTGATGATTGATGATTGATGATTGATGATTGATGATTGATGATTGATGATTGATGATTGTTGATTGATGGTTGATGATTGATGATTGATGATTGGTGATTGATTATATATGATTGATGATTGATGATTGAAGATTGATGATTAATGATTGATGATTGATGATTGATGATTGATGATTGATGATTGTTGATTGATGATTGATGATTGATGATTGATGGTTGATGATTGATGATTGATGATTGATGATTGATGATTTACGATTGATTATTGATGATTGATGATTGATGATTGATGACGAATGATTGATTATTGATGATTGATGATTGATGATTGATGATTGATGATTGTTGATTGATGATTGATGATTGATGATTGATGATTGATGATTGATGTTTGATGATTGATGATTGATGATTGATGATTGATGATTGATGATTGATGATTGATGATTGATGATTGATGATTGATGATTGATGATTGATGATTGATGATTGATGATTAATGATTGATGATAGATGATTGATTTTTGATGATTGATGATTGATGATTGCTGATTCATGATTGATGATTGATGAATGATGATTGATGATTGATTATTGATGATTGATGATTGGAGGTTGATGAAGGATGACTGATGATTGATGAATAATGATTGATGATTGACGATTGATGATTGATGATTGATGATTGATGATTGATGAATGATGATTGCTGATTGACGATTTATGATTGATGATTGATGATTGCTGGTTGATGATTGATGACTGACGATTGATGACTGATGTTTGATGATTGATAATTGAGTATTAATCATTGATGATTGATGATATATGATGATTGATGATTGATGATTTAATATTGATGATTGAAGCTTGATGATTGTTTATTGATGATTGATGATTGATGATTGATGATTGATGATCGATGATTTACGATTGATTATTGATGATTGATGATTGATGATTGATAATTGATGATTGATGATTGGTGATTGATGATTGATGATTGATGATTGATGATTGATGATTGATTATCGGTGATTGATTATCTATGATTAATGATTGATGATTGATGATTGATGAAGGATGACTGATGATTGATGAATAATGATTGATGATTGACGATTGATGATTGATGATTGATGATATATGATTGATGATTGATGATTGATGAATGATGATTGCTGATTGACGATTTATGATTGATGATTGATGATTGCTGGTTGATGATTGATGACTGACGATTGATGACTGATGTTTGATGATTGATAATTGAGTATTAATCATTGATGATTGATGATATATGATGATTGATTATTGATGATTTAATATTGATGATTGAAGCTTGATGATTGTTTATTGATGATTGATGATTGATGATTGATGATTGATGATTGATGATTGATGATCGATGATTTACGATTGATTATTGATGATTGATGATTGATGATTGATAATTGATGATTGATGATTGGTGATTGATGATTGATGATTGATGATTGATTATCGGTGATTGATTATCTATGATTAATGATTGATGATTGATGATTGATGATTGATGATTGATGATTGATGATTGATGATTGATGATTGATGATTGATGATTGATGATTGATGATTGATGATTGATGATTGTTGATTGATGGTTGATGATTGATGATTGATGATTGGTGATTGATTATATATGATTGATGATTGATGATTGAAGATTGATGATTAATGATTGATGATTGATGATTGATGATTGATGATTGATGATTGTTGATTGATGATTGATGATTGATGATTGATGGTTGATGATTGATGATTGATGATTGATGATTGATGATTTACGATTGATTATTGATTATTGATGATTGGTGATTGCTGATTGATGATTGATGATTGATGATTGATGATTGCTGATTGATTATTGATTATTGATGATTGATGATTGATGATTGATGATTGATGATTGATGATTGATGATTGATGATTGATGATTGATGATTGATGATTGATGATTGATGATTGATGATTGATGATTAATGATTGATGATTGATGATTGATGATTGATGATTGATGATTGATGATTGATGATTGATGATTGATGATTGATGATTGATGATTGATGATTGATGATTGATGATTGATGATTGATGATTGATGATTGATGATTGATGATTGATGATTGATGATTGATGATTGATGATTGATGATTGATGATTGATGATTGATGATTGATGATTGATGATTGATGCTTGATTATCAATGATTCATGTTGGTTGATTGATGATTGATAATTGATGATTAATTATCGATGAGTGATGATTGATGATCGATGATTGATGATTTGTAATTGATGATTGATGATTGATGATTGATGATTGACCATTGATGATTGATGATTGATGATTGATGATTGATGATTGATGATTGATGATTGATGATTGATGATTGATGATTGATGATTGATTATTGATGATTGGTGATTGAGGATTGATGATTGATGATTGATGATTGATGATTGATGATTGATGATTGATGATTGATGATTGATTATTGATGATTGATGATTGATGAGTGATGATTTATGATTGATGATTGATGATTGATGATTGATGATTGATGATTGTTTATTGATGATTGATGATTGATGATTGATGATTGATGATTGATGATTGATGATTGATTATTAATGGTTGCGAAATGAGGATTGATGATTGACGTTTATTGATTAATGATTGATAATTTATAATTGCTGATTGCTTATTGATGCTTGAACATTGAAGATTGACAATCGATGGCTGATAATTGCATCATGATTGATGATTTATGATTGATGATTGATGATTGATGACTAATGATTGATGATTGATGATTGATGATTAATGATTGATGATTGATGATTGACGATTGATGATTGATGATTGATAATTGATGTTTGATGATTGATCATTGGTGATTGATGATTGATGAATGATGATTGATGATTGATGATTGATGATTCATGATTGATGATTGATGATTGATGATTGATGATTGATGATTGATGATTGATGATTGATGATTGATGATTGATGATTGATGATTGATGATTGGTGATTGATGATTGATGATTGATGATTGATGATTGATGATTGATGATTGATGATTGATGATTGATGATTGATGATTGATGATTGATGATTGATAATTGATGACTGATGATTGGTGATTAATGATTGATGATTGATAATTGATGATTGATGATTGATGATTGATGATTGATGATTTATGATTGATGATTGATGATTGATGATTGATGATTGATGATTGATGATTGATGATTGATGGTTGCTGATTGATGATTGATGATTGATGTTTATTGATTAATGATTGATAACTTATGATTTCTGATTGCTTATTGATGCTCAAACATTGAAGATTGACAACCGATGGCTGATAATTGCATCATGATTGATGATTGATGACTAATGATTGATGATTGATGAGTGATAATTTATGATTGATGATTGACGATTGATGATTGACGATTGATGATTGATGATTAATGATTAATAATTGATTATTGATGTTTGATGATTGATGATTGGTGATTGATGATTGATGAATGATGATTGATGATTGATGATTGATGATTGATGATTGATGATTGATGATTAACGAATAATGGATGATGACTGTCGATTGATGATTGATGATTGATGATTTATGATTGATGATTGATGCTTTATGATTAATGATTGATGATTGATGATTGATGATTGATGATTGATGATTGATGATTAATGATTGATGATTGATGATTGATGATTGATGATTGATAATTGATGATTGATGATTGATGATTGATGATTGATGATTGATGATTGATGATTGATGATTGATGATTGATGATTGATGATTGATGATTGATGATTGATGATTGATGATTGATGATTGATGATTGATGATTGATGATTGATGATTGATGATTGATGATTGATGATTAATATTGATGATTGATGATTGATGATTGATAATTGATGATTAATGATTGATGATTGATGATTGATGATTGATGATTGATGATTGATGATTGATGATTGATGATTGATGATTGATGATTGATGATTGATGATTGATGACTGATGATTGGTGGTTGATGAAGGATGATTGATGATTGATGATTGATGATCGATGATTGATGATCGATGATTGATGAACGATGATTGATAATTGATGATTGATGATTGATGATAGATGATTGATGCTTTATGATTAATGATTGATGATTGATGATTGATGATTGATGATTGATGATTGATGATTGATGATTAATGATTGATGATTGATGATTGATGATTGATGATTGATGATTGATGATTGATGATTGATGATTGATGATTGATGATTGATGATTGATGATTGATGATTGATGATTGATGATTGATGATTGATGATTGATGATTGATGATTACTGATTGATGATTGATGATTGATGATCGATGATTGATGATCGATGATTGATGAACGATGATTGGTAATTGATGATTGATGATTGAAGACTGATGATTGATGATTGTTGATTGAGGATTGATGATTGATGATTGATGATTGATGATTGATGATTGATGATTGATGATTGATGATTGATGATTGATGATTGATGATTGATGATTGATGATTGATGATTGATGATTGATGATTGATGATTGATGATTGATAATTGATGATTGATGATTGATGATTGATGATTGGTGGTTGATGAAGGATGACTGATGATTGATGAATAATGATTGATGATTGACGATTGATGATTGATGATATATGATTGATGATTGATGAATGATGAGTGCTGATTGACGATTTATGATTGATGATTGCTGATTGATGTTTGATGACTGACGATTGATGACTGATGTTTGATGATTGATAATTGAGTATTAATCATTGATGATTGCTGATATATGATTGATTATTGATGATTGATGATTGATGGTTGCTGATTGATGATTGATGATTGATGATTGATGATTGATGATTGATTATTGATGATTGATGATTGGAGGTTGATGATTGATGATTGATTATTGATGACTGATGATTGGAGGTTGATGAAGGATGACTGATGATTGTTGATTGATGATTGATGATTGATGATTAATGATTGATGATTGATGATTGATGATTGATGATTGATGATTGATGATTGATGATTGATGATTGATGATTGATGATTGATGATTGATGATTGATGATTGATGATTGATGATTGATGATTGATGATTGATGATTGATGATTGATGATTGATGATTGATGATTGATGATTGATGATTGATGATTGATGATTGATGATTGATGATTGATGATTGATGATTGATGATTGATGATTTATGATTGATGATTGATGATTGATGATTGATGATTGATGATTACTGATTGATGATTGATGATTGATAATCGATAATTGATGATCGATGATTGATGAACGATGATTGATAATTGATGATTGATGATTGAAGACTGATGATTGATGATTGTTGATTGAGGATTGATGATTGATGATTGATGATTGATGATTGATGATTGATGATTGATGATTGATGATTGATTATTGATGATTGATGATTGATGATTGATTATTGATGACTGATGATTGGAGGTTGATGAAGGATGACTAATGATTGTTGATTGATGATTGATGATTGATGATTAATGATTGATGATTGATGATTGATGATTGATGATTGATGATTGATGATTGATGATTGATGATTGATGAGTGATGATTGATGATTGATGATTGATGATTGATGATTGATGATTGATGATTGATGATTGATGATTGATGATTGATGATTGATGATTGATGATTGATGATTGATGATTGATGATTGATGATTGATGATTGATGATTGATGATTGATGATTGATGATTGATGATTGATGATTGATGATTGATGATTACTGATTGATGATTGATGATTGATAATCGATAATTGATGATCGATGATTGATGAACGATGATTGATAATTGATGATTGATGATTGAAGACTGATGATTGATGATTGTTGATTGAGGATTGATGATTGATGATTGATGAATGATGATTGATGATTGATGATTGATGATTGGTGGTTGATGAAGGATGACTGATGATTAATGAATAATGATTGATAATTGACGATTGATGATTGATAATTGATGATATATGATTGATGATTGATGAATGATGATTGCTGATTGACGATTTATGATTGATGATTGATGATTGCTGATTGATAATTGATTACTGACGATTAAGGACTGATGTTTGATGATTGATAATTGAGTATTAAACATCGATGATTGATGATATATGATTGATTATGGATGATTCATGATTGATGGTTGCTGATTGATGATTGATGATTGATGATTGATGATTGGAGGTTGATGAATGATGACTGATGATTGATGAATAATGATTGATGATTGATTATTGATGATTGAATATATATGATTGATGATTGATGATTGATGATTGTTGATTGATGATCGGTGATTGCTGTTGATGATTGATGATTGATGATTGTTGATTGATGATTGATGATTGATGATTGATGATTGATGATTGATGAATGATGATTGATGATTGATGATTGATGATTGATGATTGATGATTGATGATTGATGATTGATGATTGATGATTGATGATTGATGATTGATTATTGATGATTGATGATTGATGGTTGCTGATTGATGATTGATGATTGATGATTTATGATTGATGATTAATGATTGATGATTGATGATTGGTGATTGATGATTGATGATTGATGATTGATAATTGATGATTGATGATTGATTATTGATGATTGATTATATATGATTGATGATTGATGATTGATGATTGATGATTGATGATTGTTGATTGATGATTGATGATTAGTGGTTGATGATTGATGATTGATGATTGATGATATATGATGATTGATTATTGATGATTGATGATTGATGATTGATGATTGATTATTGATGATTGATGATTGATGGTTGCTGATTGATGATTGATGACTGATGATTGATGATTGATGATTGATGATTGATGATTGATGATTTATGGTTGATGATTTATGATTGTTGATTGATGATTGATTATTGATGATTGATGAATAATGATTGATGATTGATGATTGATTAATGATGATTGATGATTGATGATTGAATATTGATGATTGATGATTGATGATTGATGATTGATGATTGATGATTGATGATTGATGATTAATGATTGATGATTGATAATTGATGATTGATGATTGATGATTGATGATTGGTTGTTGATGAAGGATTACTGAAGATTGATGAATAATGATTGATGATTGACGATTGATGATTGATGATTGATTATTGATGATTGCTGATTGCTGATTGCTGATTGATAATTGATGATTGATGATTGATAATTGATGATTGATGATTGATGATATATGTTTTATGATTGATGATTTAATAGTGATGATTGAAGCTTGATGATTGTTTATTGATGATTGATGATTGAAGATTGATGATTTATGATTGATGATTGATGATTGATGATTGATGATTTACGATTTACGATTGATTATTGATGATTGATGATTGATGATTGGTGATTGATGATTGATGTTTGATGACTGATGATTGATGATTGATGATTGATGATTGATTATATATGATTGATGATTGATGATTGTTGATTGATGATCGATGATTGCTGTTGATGATTGATGATTGATGATTGATGATTGTTGATTGATAATTGATGATTGATGATTGATGATTGATGATTGATGATTGATGATTGATGATTGATGATTGATGATAGATGATTGATTATTGATGATTGATGATTGATGGTTGCTGATTGATGATTGATAATTGATGATTGATGATTGATGATTGATGATTGATGATTGATGATTGATTATTGATGATTGATGATTGGAGGTTGATGAAGGATGACTGAAAATTGATGAATAATGATTGATGATTGACGATTGATGATTGATGATTGATTATTGACGATTGATGATTGCTGATTGATGATTGATGATTGATGATTGATGATTGATGATTTATGATTGATGATTGATCATTGATGATTGATGATTGATCATTGATGGTTGATGATTTATGATTGATGATTAATGAATGATGATTGATGATCGTTGATTAATGATTGATGATTGTTTCTTGATGTTTAATGGTTGATGAATGATGATTGATGGTTGATTATTGATGACTGTTGATTGATGATTGATGATTATTGATAAATGATTGATTATGGATGATTGATGATTGATGATAGATGATTGATGATTGATGATTGATGATTGATGATTGATGATTGATGATTGATGATTGATGATTGATGATTGATGATTGATGATTGATGATTGATTGTTGATGATAGATGATTGATGATTGATGATTGATGATTGATGATTGATGATTGATGATTGATGATTCATGATTGATGATTGATGATATATGATTGATGATTGATGATTGATGATTGATGATTGATTATTGATGATTTATTATAAATGATTGATGATTGATGATTGATGATTGATGATTGTTGATTGATGATTGATGATTGATGATTGATGATTGATGATTGATGACTGATGATTGATGATTGATGATTGATGATTGATGATTGATGATTGATGATTGATGATTGATGATTGATGATTGATGATTGATGATTGATGATTGATGATTGATGATTAATGATTGATGATTGATGATTAACGGCTTCGAATTGATGATTGATGATTGACGTTTATTGATTAATGAATGATAATTTATGATTGCTGATTGCTTATTGATGCTTAAACATTGAAGATTGACAATCGATGGCTGATAATTGCATCATGATTGATGATTTATGATTGATGATTGATGATTGATGACTAATGATTAATGATTGATAATTGATGATTTATGATTAATGATTGATGATTGATGATTGACGATTGATAATTGATGATTGATAATTGATGATTGATGATTGATCATTGGTGATTGATGATTGATGAATGATGATTGATGATTGATGATTGATGATTCATGATTGATGATTGATGATTGATGAACGATGATTGATGATTGATGATTGATGATTGATGATTGATGATTGATGATTGATGATTGATGATTGATGTTTGATGATTGATGATTGATGATTGATGATTGATGATTGATGATTGATGATTGATGATTGATGATTGATGATTGATGATTGATGATTGATGATTGATAATTGATGACTGATGATTGGTGATTAATGATTATTAATTGGTATGTGATGATTTAATATTTGTTAGTTATGATTGACCATTGATGATTGATGATTGATGATTGATGATTGATGATTGATGATTGATGATTGATGTTTGATGATTGATGACTGATGATTGATGATTGATGATTGATGATTGATGATTGATGATTGATGATTGATGATTGATGATTGATGATTTATGATTGATGATTGATCATTGATGATTGATGATTGATGATTGATGATTGATGATTGATGATTGATGATTGATGATTGATGATTGATGATTGATGATTCATGATTGCTGAGTGATGATTTATGATTGTTAATTGATGATTGATGATTGTTAATTGATGATTTATGGTTGATGATTGATGATTGATTATTGATGACTGTTGATTGATGATTAATGATTGATGATTGATGATTGATGATTGATGATTGATTATTGAGGATTGATGGTTTATGATTAACGATTGACGATTTATATTTGATGATTGATAATTCAATATTGATGATTGATGATTGAAGATTGATGATTGATGATTGATGTTTGATGATTGATGATTGATGATTGATGATTGATGATTTATGATTGATGATTGATCATTGATGATTGATGATTGATCATTGATGGTTGATGATTTATGATTGATGATTAATGAATGATGATTGATGATTGTTGATTAATGATTGATGATTGTTTATTGATGATTTATGGTTGATGGTTGATTATTGATGACTGTTGATTGATGATTGTTGATTGATGATTGATTATGGATGATTGATGATTGATGATAGATGATTGATGATTGATGATTGATGATTGATGATTGATGATTGATGATTGATGATTGATGATTGATGATTGATGATTGATGATTGATGATTGATGATTGATGAATGATGATTGATGATTGATGATTGATGATTGATGATTGATGATTGATGATTGATTATACATGATTGATGATTTATGATTGATGATTGGTGATTGATGATTGATGTTTGATGACTGATGATTGATGATTGATGATTGATGTTTGATGATTGATTATATATGATTGATGATTGATGATTGTTGATTGATGATCGATGATTGCTGTTGATGATTGATGATTGATGATTGATGATTGATGATTGATTGTTGATGATAGATGATTGATGATTGATGATTGATGATTGATGATTGATGATTGATGATTGATGATTGATGATTGATGATTGATGATTGATGATTGATGATTGATGATTGATGAATGATGATTGATGATATATGATTGATGACTGATGATTGATGATTGATGATTGATGATTGATTATTGATGATTGATTATAAATGATTGATGATTGATGATTGATGATTGATGATTGATGATTGATGATAGATGATTGATGATTGATGATTGTTGATTGATGATTGATGATTGATGATTGATGATTGATGATTGATGAGTGATGATTGATGATTGATGATTGATGATTGATGATTGATGATTGATGATTGATGATTGATGATTAACGGTTGCGAATTGATGATTGATGATTGACGTTTATTGATTAATGAATGATAATTTATGATTGCTGATTGCTTATTGATGCTTAAACATTGAAGATTGACAATCGATGGCTGATAATTGCATCATGATTGATGATTTATGATTGATGATTGATGATTGATGACTAATGATTAATGATTGATGATTGATGATTTATGATTAATGATTGATGATTGATGATTGACGATTGATAATTGATGATTGATAATTGATGATTGATGATTGATGATTGATGTTTGATGATTGATGATTGATGATTGATGATTGATGATTGATGATTGATGATTGATGATTGATGATTGATGATTGATGATTGATGATTGATGATTGATGATTGATGATTGATGATTGATGATTGATGATTGATGATTGATGATTGATGATTGATGATTGATGATTGATGATTGATAATTGATGACTGATGATTGGTGATTAATGATTATTAATTGGTATGTGATGATTTAATATTGGCTAGTTATGATTGACCATTGATGATTGATGATTGATGATTGATGATTGATGATTGATGATTGATGATTGATGATTGATGTTTGATGATTGATGATTGATGATTGATGATTGATGATTGATGATTGATGATTGATGATTGATGATTTATGATTGATGATTGATGATTGATGATTGATGATTGATGATTGATGATTGATGATTGATGATTGATGATTGATGATTGATGATTGATGATTGATGATTGATGATTGATGATTGATGATTGATGATTGATGATTGATGATTGATGATTGATGATTGATGATTGATGATTGATGATTGATGATTGATGATTGATGATTCATGATTGCTGAGTGATAATTTATGATTGTTAATTGATGATTGATGATTGTTAATTGATGATATATGGTTGATGATTGATGATTGATTATTGATGACTGTTGATTGATGATTAATGATTGATGATTGATGATTGAGGATTGATGGTTTATGATTAACGATTGACGATTTATATTTGATGATTGATAATTCAATATTGATGATTGATGATTGAAGATTGATGATTGATGATTGATGATTGATGATTGATGATTGATGATTGATGATTTATGATTGATGATTGATCATTGATGATTGATGATTGATCATTGATGGTTGATGATTTATGATTGATGATTAATGAATGATGATTGATGATTGTCGATTAATGATTGATGATTGTTTATTGATGATTTATGGTTGATGAATGATGATTGATGGTTGATTATTGATGACTGTTGATTGATGATTGTTGATTGATGATTGATTATGGATGATTGATGATTGATGATAGATGATTGATGATTGATGATTGATTATTGATGATTGATGATTGACGATTGATGATTGATGATTGATGATTGATGATTGATGATTGATGATTGATGATTGATGATTGATGATTGATGATTGATGATTGATGATTGATGATTGATGATTGATGATACATGATTGCTGATTGATGGTTGATGATTGATGATTGATGATTGATGATTGATGCTTTATGATTAATAATTGATGACTGATGATTGATGATTGAAGAATGATGATTGTATATTGATTATTATTGAATGATGAAGGATGATTGATGATTAATGAATAATGATTTATAATCGCCGATTGATGATTGATGATTGATGATTGATGATTGATAATTGATGATTGATGATTGATGATTGATGATTGATGATTGATGATTGATGATTGATGATTGATGATTGATGATTGATGATTGATGATTGATGATTGATGATTGATGATTGATGATTGGTGATTGATGATTGATGATTGATGATTGATGATTGATGCTTGATGATTGATGCTTTATGATTAATGATTGATGATTGATGATTGATGACTGATGATTGATGATTGAAGAATGATGATTGAATATTGATTATTGGTGGTTTATGAAGGATGACTGATGATTGATGAATAATGATTGATAATTGATGATTGATGATTGATAATCGACGATTGATGATTGAGGATTGATGATTGATGATTGATAATTGATGATTGATGATTGATGATTGATGATTGATGATTGATGATTGATGATTAATGATTGATGATTGATGATTGATGATTGATGATTGATGATTGATGAAAGATGATTGATGATTGATGATTGATGATTGATGATTGATGATTGATTATTGATGATTGATGATTGATGATTGAATATTGATGATTGATGATTGATGATTGATGATTGATGATTAATGATTGATGATTGATGATTGATGATTGATGATTGATGATTGATGATTGATGATTGATGATTGATGATTGATGATTGATGATTGATGATTGATGATTGATGATTGATGATTGATGATTGATGATTGATGATTGAAGATTGATGATTAATGATTGATGACTGATGATTGATGATTGAAGAATGATGATTGTATATTGATGATTGATGATTGATGATACATGATTGATGATTGATGATTGATGATTGATGATTGATGATTGATTATTGATGATTGATGATTGATGATTGACGATTGATGCTTTATGATTAATGATTGACGACTGATGATTGATGATTGAAGAATGATGATTGTATATTGATGATTGTTGGTTGATGAAGGATGACTGATGATTGATGAATAATGATTGATAATCGACGATTGATGATTGATGATTGATGATTGATGATTGATGATTGATGATTGATTATTGATGATTGATGATTGATGATTGATGATTGATAATTGAATATTGATGATTGATGATTGATGATTGATGATTGATGATTGATGATTGATGATTAATGATTGATGATTGATGATTGATGATTGATGATTGATGATTGATGATTGATGATTGATGATTGATGATTGATGATTGATGATTGATGATTGATGATTGATGATTGATGATTGATGATTGATGATTGATGATTGATGATTGATGATTGATGATTGATGATTGATGATTGATGATTGATGATTGATGATTGATGCTTTATGATTCATGATTGATGATTGATGATTGATGACTGATGATTGATGATTGAAGAATGATGATTGAATATTGATTATTGGTGGTTGATGAAGGATGACTGATGATTGATGAATAATGATTGATAATTGACGATTGATAATTGATGATTGATTATTGATGATATATGATTGATTATTGATGATTGATGATTAATGATTGATGATTGATGATTGCAGATTGATGATTGATGATTGATAATTGATGATTGATGATTGATGATTGATGATTGATTACTGATGATTGATGATTGATGATTGATGATTGATGATTGATGATTGATGATTGATGATTGATGATTGATTATTGATGATTGATGCTTTATGATTAATGATTGATGATTGATGAATGAAGAATGATGATTGAATATTGATGATTGGCGGTTGATGAAGGATGACTGATGATTGATGAATAATGATTGATAATTGACGATTGATGATTAATGACTGATGATAGATGATTGATGATTGATGATTGATGATTGATGATTGATGATTGATGATTGATGATTGATGATTGATGATTGATGATTGATGGTTGATGATTGCTGATTGATGATTGATGATTGATAATTGATGATTGATGATTGATGATTGATGATTGATGATTGATAGTTGATGATTGATGATTGATGATTGATGATTGATTATTGATGATTGATGATTGATGATTGATGTTTGATGATTGATAATTGATGATTTATGATTGTTCAGTGATGATTGAGGATTGATGATTGCTGTTGATGATTGATGATTGATGACTGATGATTGATGATTGATGATTGATGATTGATGATTGATGATTGATGATTGATGATTGATGATTGATGATTGATGATTGATGATTGATGATTGATGGTTGATGATTGCTGATTGATGATTGATGATTCGTAATTGATAATTGATGATTGATGATTGATGATTGATGATTGATGTTTGATGATTGATGATTGATTATTGATTATTGATGATTGATTATTGATGATTGATGATTGATGTTTGATGATTGATGATTGATGATTTATGATTGTTCATTGATGATTGAGGATTGATGATTGCTGTTGATGATTGATGATTGATGACTGATGATTGATGATTGATGATTGATGATTGATGATTGATGATTGATGATTGATGATTGATGATTGATGATTGGTGGCTGATGAAGGATGACTGATGATTGATGAATAATGATTGATGAGTGATGATTATTGATTGATGATTGATGAATAATGATTGTTGATTGATGATTGATGATTGATGATTCATAATTGATAATTGATGATTGATGATTGATGATTGATGATTGATGTTTGATGATTGATGATTAATGATTGATGATTGATGATTGATGATTGATGATTGATAATTGATGATTGTTGATTGATGATTGATGATTGATGATTGATGGTTGATGATTGCTGTTTGATGATTGATGATTGATAATTGATGATTGATGATTGATGATTGATGATTGATAGTTGATGATTGATGATTGATGATTGATGATTGAAGATTGATGATTGATGATTGATGATTGATGATTGATGATTGATGATTGATGATTGATGATTGATGATTGATGATTGATGATTGATGATTGATGATTGATGATTGATGATTGATGATTGATGATTGATGAAGGATGACTGATGATTGATGAATAATGATTGATAATCGACGATTGATGATTGATGATTGATGATTGATAATTGATGATTGATGATTGATGATTGATGATTGATGATTGATGATTGATGATTGATGATTGATGATTGGTGATTGATGATTGATGATTGATGATTGATGATTGATGATTGATGATTGATGATTGATGATTGATGATTGATGATTGATGATTGATGCTTTATTATTCATGATTGATGATTGATGATTGATGACTGATGATTGATGATTGAAGAATGATGATTGAATATTGATTATTGGTGGTTTATGAAGGGTGACAGATGATTGATGATTGCTGATTGATGATTGATAATTGATGATTGATGATTGATAATCGACGATTGATGATTGATGATTGATGATTGATAATTGATTATTGATGATTGATGATTGATGATTGATGATTGATGATTGATGATTGATGATTGATGATTGATGATTGATGATTGATGATTGATGATTGATAATTGAATATTGATGATTGATGATTGATGATTGATGATTGACAATTGATGATTGATGATTAATGATAGATGATTGATGAGTGATGATTGATGATTGATGATTGATGATTGAGGATTGATGATTTGTAATTGATGATTGATGATTGATGATTGACGATTGATGATTTAAGATTGATGTTTGATGATTGATGATTGATGATTGATGATTGATGATTGATGATACATGATTGCTGATTGATGATTGATGACTGATGATTGCTGATTGATGATTGATGATTGATGATTGATGATTGATGATTGATGATTGATGCTTTATGATTAATGATTGATGACTGATGATTGATGATTGAAGAATGATGATTGTATATTGATGATTGTTGATTGATGAAGGATGGCTGATGATTGATGAATAATGATTGATAATCGACGATTGATGATTGATGATTGATGATTGATGATTGATGATTGATAATTGATGATTGATGATTGACGATTGATGATTGAAGATTGATGATTGATGATTGATGACTGATGATTGATGATTGATGATTTGTAATTGATGATTGATGATTGATGATTGAATATTGATTATTGGTGGTTTATGAAGAGTGACTGATGATTGATGAATAATGATTGATAATTGATAATTGATGATTGATGATTGATGATTGATGATTGATGATTGATGATTGATAATCGACGATTGATGATTGATGATTGATGAGTGATGATTGATAATTGATGATTGATGATTGATGATTGATAATTGATGAGTAATAATTGATGATTGATGATTGATGATTGATGATTGATGATTGATGATTGATGATTGATGATTGATGATTGATGATTGATGATTGATGATTGATGATTGATGATTGATGATTGATGACTGCTGATTGATGATTGATGATTTGTAATTGATGATTGATGATTGATGATTGACGATTGATGATTGAAGATTGATGATTGATGATTGATGATTGATGAGTGATGATTGATGATTGATGATTGAAGATTGGTGATTGATGATTGATTATTGATGATTGATTATTGATTATTGATGATTGATTATTGATGATTGATGATTGATGTTTGATGATTGATGATTGATGATTTATGATTGTTCATTGATGATTGAGGATTGATGATTGCTGTTGATGATTGATGATTGATGATTGATGATTGATGATTGATGATTGATGATTGATGAAGGATGACTGATGATTGATGAATAATGATTGATAATCGACGATTGATGATTGATGATTGATGATTGATGTTTGATAATTGATGATTGATGATTGATGATTGATGATTGATGATTGATGATTGATGATTGATGATTCATAATTGATAATTGATGATTGATGATTGATGATTGATGATTGATGTTTGATGATTGATGATTGATGATTGATGATTGATGATTGATGATTGATGATTGATGATTGATGATTGATGATTGATGATTGATGATTGATGATTGATGATTGATGATTGATGTTTGATGATTGATGATTGATGATTGATGATTGATGATTGATGATTGATGATTGATGATTGATGATTGATGATTGATGATTGATGATTGATGATTGATGATTGATGATTGATGATTGATGATTGATGATTGATGCTTGGTGATTGATGATTGATGATTGATGATTGATGATTGATGTTTGATGATTGATGATTGATGGTTGATGATTGCTGATTGATGATTGATGATTGATAATTGATGATTGATGATTGATGATTGATGATTGATGATTGATGATTGATGGTTGATGATTGATGATTGATGATTGATGATTGATAATTGATGATTGATGATTGAAGACTGATGATTGATGATTGATGATTGATGATTGATGATTGCTGATTGATGATTGATGATTGATGATTGATGAAGGATGACTGATGATTGATGAATAATGATTGATAATCGACGATTGATGATTGAAGACTGATGATTGATGATTGATGATTGATGATTGATGATTGCTGATTGATGATTGATGATTGATGATTGATGAAGGATGACTGATGATTGATGAATAATGATTGATAATCGACGATTGATGATTGATGATTGATGATTGATGATTGATGATTGATAATTGATGATTGATGATTGATGATTGATGATTGATGATTGATGATTGATGATTGATGATTGATGATTGATGATTGATGATTGATGATTGATGATTGATGATTGATGATTGATGATTGATGATTGATGATTGATGATTGATGATTGATGATTGATGATTGATGATTGATGATTGATAATTGATGATTGATGATTGATGATTGATGATTGATGATTGATGATTGATGATTGATGATTGATGATTGATGTTTGATGATTGATGATTGATGATTGATGATTGATGATTGATGATTGATGATTGATGATTGATGATTGATGATTGATGATTGATGATTGATGATTGATGATTGATGATTGATGATTTATGATTGATGATTGATGATTGATGCTTGGTGATTGATGATTGATGATTGATGATTGATGTTTGATGATTGATGATTGATGGTTGATGATTGCTGATTGATGATTGATGATTGATAATTGATGATTGATGATTGATGATTGATGATTGATGATTGATGATTGATGGTTGATGATTGATGATTGATGATTGATGATTGATAATTGATGATTGATGATTGAAGACTGATGATTGATGATTGATGATTGATGATTGATGATTGCTGATTGATGATTGATGATTGATGATTGATGAAGGATGACTGATGATTGATGAATAATGATTGATAATCGACGATTGATGATTGATGATTGATGATTGATGATTGATGATTGATAATTGATGATTGATGATTGATGATTGATGATTGATGATTGATGATTGATGATTGATGATTGATGATTGATGATTGATGATTGATGATTGATGATTGATGATTGATGATTGATGCTTGGTGATTGATGATTGATGATTGATGGTTGATGATTGATGATTGATGATTGATGATTGATAATTGATGATTGATGATTGAAGACTGATGATTGATGATTGATGATTGATGATTGATGATTGCTGATTGATGATTGATGATTGATGATTGATGAAGGATGACTGATGATTGATGAATAATGATTGATAATCGACGATTGATGATTGATGATTGATGATTGATGATTGATGATTGATGATTGATGATTGATAATTGATGATTGATGATTGATAGTCGACGATTGATGATTGATGATTGATGATTGATGATTGATGATTGATGATTGATGATTGATGATTGATGATTGATGATTGATGATTGATGATTGATGATTGATGATTGATGATTGAATATTGATGATTGATGATTGAGGATTGATGATTGATGATTAATGATAGATGATTGATGATTGATGATTGATGATTGATGATTGATTGATGATTGATGATTGATGATTTGTAATTGATGATTGATGATTGATGATTGATAGTTGATGATTAATGATTGATGATTGATGATTGATGATTGATGATTGATGATTGATGATTGATGATTGATGATTGATGATTGATGATTGATGATTGATGATTGATGATTGATGATTGATGATTGATGATTGAATATTGATGATTGATGATTGATGATTGATGATTGATGATTAATGATAGATGATTGATGATTGATGATTGATGATTGATGATTGATGATTGATGATTGATGATTGATGATTGATGATTGATGATTGATGATTTGTAATTGATGATTGATGATTGATGATTGATGATTGATGATTAATGATTGATGATTGATGATTGATGATTGATGATTGATGATTGATGATTGATGATTGATGATTGATGATTGATGATTGATGATTGATGATTGATGCTTTATGATTAATGATTGATGATTGATGATTGATGACTGATGATTGATGATTGAAGAATGATGATTGAATATTGATTATTGGTGGTTTATGAAGAGTGACTGATGATTGATGAATAATGATTGATAATTGATAATTGATGATTGATGATTGATGATTGATGATTGATGATTGATAATCGACGATTGATGATTGATGATTGATGAGTGATGATTGATAATTGATGATTGATGATTGATGATTGATAATTGATGAGTAATAATTGA
The DNA here is from genome assembly GCA_954870665.1 of Stratiomys singularior. Lineage (NCBI taxonomy): Eukaryota > Metazoa > Arthropoda > Insecta > Diptera > Stratiomyidae > Stratiomys > Stratiomys singularior. The sequence goes on from CATOZT010000093.1 coordinate 28,086, forward strand.
TGATTGATGATTGATGATTGATGACTGATGATTGATGATTGAAGAATGATGATTGAATATTGATTATTGGTGGTTTATGAAGGGTGACTGATGATTGATGAATAATTATTGATAATTGATGATTGATGATTGATGATTGATGATTGATAATCGACGATTGATGATTGATGATTGATGATTGATAATTGATGATTGATGATTGATGATTGATGATTGATGATTGATGATTGATGATTGATGATTGATGATTGATGATTGATGATTGATGATTGATGATTGATGATTGATGATTGATGAATGATGATTGATGATTGATGATTGATGATTGATGATTGATGATTGATGATTGATGAATGATGATTGATGATTGATGATTGATGATTGATGATTGATGATTGATGATTGATGATTGATGATTGATGATTGATGATTGATGATTGATGATTGATGATTGAATATTGATGATTGATGATTGATGATTGATGATTGATGATTGATGATTAATGATAGATGATTGATGATTGATGATTGATGATTGATGATTGATGATTGATGATTGATGATTGATGTTTTGTAATTGATGATTGATGATTGATGATTGATAGTTGATGATTAATGATTGATGATTGATGATTGATGATTGATGATTGATGATTGATGATTGATGATTGATGATTGAAGATTGATGATTGATGATTGATGATTGATGATTGATGATTGATGATTGATGATTGATGAAGGATGACTGATGATTGATGAATAATGATTGATAATCGACGATTGATGATTGATGATTGATGATTGATAATTGATGATTGATGATTGATGATTGATGATTGATGATTGATGATTGATGATTGATGATTGATGATTGATGATTGATGATTGATGATTGATGATTGATGATTGATGATTGATGATTGATGATTGATGATTTATGATTGATGATTGATGATTGGTGATTGATGATTGATGATTGATGATTGATGATTGATGATTGATGATTGATGATTGATGATTGATGAATGATGCTTTATGATTAATAATTGATGATTGATGACTGATGATTGATGATTGAAGAATGATGATTGAATATTGATTATTGGTGGTTTATGAAGAGTGACTGATGATTGATGAATGATGATTGATAATTGATGATTGATGATTGATGATTGATGATTGATAATCGACGATTGATGATTGATGATTGATGATTGATGATTGATAATTGATGATTGATGATTGATGATTGATGATTGATGATTGATGATTGATGATTGATGATTGATGATTGATGATTGATGATTGATGATTGATGATTGATGATTGATGATTGATGACTGATGATTGATGATTGATGATTGATGATTGATGATTGATGATTGATGATTGATGATTGATGATTGATGATTGAAGATTGATGATTGATGATTGATGCTTGATGATTGCTGATTGATGATTGATGATTGATAATTGATGATTGATGATTGATGATTGATGATTGATGATTGATGATTGATGATTGATGATTGATGATTGATAGTTGATGATTGATGATTGATGATTGATGATTGATGATTGATGATTGAAGATTGATGATTGATGATTGATGATTGATGATTGATGATTGATGAAGGATGACTAATGATTGATGAATAATGATTGATAATCGACGATTGATGATTGATGATTGATGATTGATGATTGATAATTGATGATTGATGATTGATGATTGATGATTGATGATTGATGATTGATGATTGATGATTGATAATTGATGTTTGATGATTGATGATTGAAGATTGATGATTGATGGTTGATGATTGGTGATTGATGATTGATGATTGATGATTGATGATTGATGATTGATGATTGATGATTGATGATTGATGATTGATGATTGATGATTGATGATTGATGATTGATGATTGATGATTGATGATTGATGATTGATGATTGATTCTTTATGATTAATGATTGATGATTGATGACTGATGATTGATGATTGAAGAATGATGATTAAATATTGATTATTGGTGGTTTATGAAGGGTGACTGATGATTGATGAATAATGATTGATAATTGATGTTTGATGATTGATGATTGATAATCGACGATTGATGATTGATGATTGATGATTGATGATTGATAATTGATGATTGATGATTGATGATTAATGATTGATGATTGATGATTGATGATTGATGATTAATGATTGATGATTGATGATTGATGATTGATGATTGATGATTGATGATTGATGATTGATGATTGATGATTGATGATTGATGATTGATGATTGATGATTGATGATTGATGATTGATGATTGATGATTGATGATTGATGATTGATGATTGATGATTGATGATTGATGATTGATGATTGATGATTGATTATTGATGATTGAATATTAATGATTGATGATTGATGATTGATGATTGATGATTGATGATTAATGATAGATGATTGATGATTGATGATTGATGATTGATGGTTGATGATTGATGATTTGTAATTGATGATTGATGTTTGATGATTGACGATTGATGATTGAAGATTGATGATTGATGATTGATGATTGATGATTGATGATTGATGATTGATGATTGATGATTGATGATTGATGATTGATGATTGATGATTGATGATTGATGATTGATGATACATGATTGCTGATTGATGATTGATGATTGCTGATTGCTGATTGATGATTGATGATTGATGATTGATGATTGATGATTGATGATGGATGATTGATGCTTTATGATTAATGATTGATGACTGATGATTGATGATTGAAGAATGATGATTGTATATTGATGATTGTTGATTGATGAAGGATGACTGATGATTGATGAATAATGAAAGATATTCGACGATTGATGATTGATGATTGATGATTGATGATTGATAATTGATGATTGATGATTGATGATTGATGATTGATGATTGATGATTGATGATTGATGATTGATGATTGATGATTGATGATTGATGATTGATGATTGATGATTGATGATTGATGATTGATGATTGAAGATTGATGATTGATGATTGATGATTGATGATTGATGCTTTATGATTAATGATTGATGATTGATGATTGATGACTGATGATTGATGATTGAGGAATGATGATTGAATATTGATTATTGGTGGTTTATGAAGGATGACTGATGATTGATGAATAATGATTGATAATTGATGATTGATGATTGATGATTGATGATTGATGATTGATAATCGACGATTGATGATTGATGATTGATGATTGATGATTCATAATTGATGATTGATGATTAATGATTGATGATTGATGATTGATGATTGATGATTAATGATTGATGATTGATGATTGATGATTGATGATTGATGATTGATGATTGATGATTGATGATTGATGATTGATGATTGATGATACACGATTGATGATTGATGATTGATGATTGATTATTGATGATTGATGATTGATGATTGATGATTGATGCTTTATGATTAATGATTGACGACTGATGATTGATGATTGAAGAATGATGATTGTATGTTGATGATTGTTGGTTGATGAAGGATGACTGATGGTTTATGAATAATGATTGATAATCGACGATTGATGGTTGATGATTGAGAATTGATGATTGATGATTGATGATTGATGATTGATGATTGATGATTGATGATTGATGATTGATAATTGATGATTGATGATTGATGATTGATGATTGATGATTGATTATTGATGATTGATGATTGATGATTGATGATTGATGATTGATACTTGAATATTGATGATTGATGATTGATGATTGATGATTGATGATTGATGATTGATGATTGATGATTGATGATTAATGATTGATGATTGATGATTGATGATTGATGATTGATGATTGATAATTGATGATTGATGATTGATGATTGATGATTGATGATTGATGATTGATGATTGATGATTGATGATTGATGATTGATGATTGATGATTGATGATTGATGATTGATGATTGATGATTGATGATTGATGATTGATGATTGATGATTGATGATTGATGATTGATGATTGATGATTGATGCTTTATGATTCATGATTGATGATTGATGATTGATGACTGATGATTGATGATTGAAGAATGATGATTGAATATTGATTATTGGTGGTTGATGAAGGATGACTGATAATTGATGAATAATGATTGATAATTGACGATTGATAATTGATGATTGATTATTGATGATACATGATTGATTATTGATGATTGATGATTAATGATTGATGATTGATGACTGATGATTGATGATTGCAGATTGATGATTGATGATTGATGATTGATGATTGATTATTGATGATTGATGATTGATGATTGATGATTGATGATTGATGATTGATGATTGATGATTGATGATTGATGATTGATGATTGATGATTGATGATTGATGATTGATGATTGATGATTGATGATTGATGATTGATGATTGATGATTGATGATTGATGATTGATGATTGATTATTGATGATTGATGCTTTCTGAGTAATGATTGATGATTGATGACTGATGATTGATGAATGAAGAATGATGATTGAATATTGATGATTGGCAGTTGATGAAGGATGACTGATGATTGATGAATAATGATTGATAATTGACGATCGATGATTAATGACTGATGATTGATGATTGATGATTGATGATTGATGATTGATGATTGATGATTGATGATTGATGATTGCTGCATTATGATTAATTATTGATGATTGACGATTGATGACTGATGATTGATGATTGAAGAATGATGATTGAATATTGATGATTGGCAGTTGATGAAGGATGACTGATGATTGATGAATAATGATTGATAATTGACGATTGATGATTAATGACTGATGATTGATGATTGATGATTGATGATTGATGATTGATGATTGATGATTGATGAATGATGATTGATGATTGATGATTGAGGATTGGTGGTTGATGAAGGATGACTGATGATTGATGAATAATGATTGATGATTGATGATTGATGATTGATGATTGTTGATTGATGATTGATGATTGATAATTGATGATTGATGATTGATGGTTGATGATTGATGATTGATGATTGATGATTGATGATTGATGATTGATGATTGATGATTGATGATTGATGATTGATGATTGATGATTGATGATTGATGATTGATGATTGATGATTGATGATTGATGATTGATGATTGATGCTTTATGATTAATGATTGATGATTGATGATTGATGATTGAAGAATGATGATTGAATATTGATTATTAGTGGTTGATGAATGATGACTGATGATTGATGAATAATGATTGATAATTGATGATTGATGATTGATGCTTGATGATTGATAATCGACGATTGATGATTGATGATAGATGATTGATGATTGATAATTGATGATTGATGATTGATGATTGATGATTGATGATTGATGATTGATGATTGATGATTGATGATTGATGATTGATGATTGATGATTGATGATTGATGATTGATGATTGATGATTGATGATTAATGATTGATGATTAATGATTGATGATTGATGATTGATGATTGATGAGTGATAATTGATGATTGATGATTGATGATTGATGATTGATGATTGATGATTGATGATTGATGATTGATGATTGATGATTGATGATTGATGATTGATGATTGATGATTGATGATTGATGATTGATGATTGATGATTGATGATTGATGATTGATGATTAATGATTGATGATTTATGATTGAAGAATGATGATTGTATATTGATGATTTTTTGTTGATGAAGGATGACTGATGATTGATGATTGATGACTGATGATTGATGATTGATGATTGATGATTGATGATTGATGATTGATGATTGATGATTGATAATTGATGATTGATGATTGATGATTGATGATTGATGATTGATGATTGATGATTGATGATTGATGATTGATGATTGATGATTGATGATTGATGATTGATGATTGATGATTGATGATTGATGATACATGATTGATGATTGATGATTGATGATTGATGATTGATGATTGATGATTGATGCTTAATGATAAATGATTGATGAGTGATGATTGATGATTGAAGAATGATGATTGTATATTGATGATTGTTGGTTGATGAAGGATGACTGATGATTGATGAATAATGATTGATAATCGACGATTGATGATTGATGATTGATGATTGATGATTGGTGATTGATGATTGATGATTGATGATTGATGATTGATTATTGATGATTGATGATTGATGATTGATGATTTATAATTGAATATTGATGATTGATGATTGATGATTGATGATTGATGATTGATGATTAATGATTGATGATTAATGATTGATGATTGATGAATGATGATTGATGATTGATGATTGATGATTGATGATTGATGATTGATGATTGATGATTGATGATTGATGATTGATGATTGATGATTGATGATTGATGATTGATGATTGATGATTGATGATTGATGATTGATGATTGATGATTGATGCTTTATGATTCATGATTGATGATTGATGATTGATGACTGATGATTGATGATTGAAGAATGATGATTGAATATTGATTATTGGTGGTTGATAAGGGTGACTGTTGATTGATGAATAATGATTGATAATTGACGATTGATGATTGATAATTGATGATTGATTATTGATGATATATGATTGATGATTGATGATTGATGATTGATGATTAATGATTGATGATTGATGATTGATGATTGCTGATTGATGATTGATGACTGATAATTGATGATTGATGATTGATGATTGATTATTGATGATTGATGACTGATGATTGAAGATTGATGATTGATGATTGATGATTGATGATTGATGATTGATGATTGATGATTGATGATTGATGATTGATGATTGATGATTGATGATTGATGATTGATGATTGATGATTGATGATTGATTATTGATGATTGATGCTTTATGATTAATGATTGATGATTGATGACTGATGATTGATGAATGAAGAATGATGATTGAATATTGATGATTGGCAGTTGATGAAGGATGACTGATGATTGATGAATAATGATTGATAATTGACGATTGATGATTAATGACTGATGATTGATGATTGATAATTGATGATTGATGATTGATGATTGTGGATTGATGATTGATGATTGATGATTGATGATTGATGATTGATGATTGATGATTAATGCTTTATGATTAATGATTGATGATTGATGATTGATGACTGATGATTGATGATTGAAGAATGATGATTGAATATTGACGATTGGTGGTTGATGAAGGATGACTGATGATTGATGAATAATGATTGATAATTGATGATTGATGATTGATGATTGATGATATATGATTGATGATTGATGATTGATGATTAATAATTGATGATTGATGATTGATGATTGATGATTGGTGGTTGATGAAGGATGACTGATGATTGATGAATAATAATTGATGATTTACGATGGATGATTGATGATTGCTGATTGATGATTGATGATTGATGATTGATGATTGATGATTGATGATAAATGATTGATTATTGGTGATTGATGATTGATGGTCGATGATTGATGATCGATGATTGATAATTGATGATAGATGATTGATGATTGATGACTGATGATTGATGATTGATGATTGATGATTGATGATTGATGATTGATAATTGATGATTGATGATTGATGATTGATGATTGATGATTGATGATTGATGATTGATGATTGATGATTGATGATTGATGATTGATGATTGATGATTGATGATTGATGAGTGATGATTGATGATTGATGATTTATGATTGATGTTTGATGATTGATGATTAATGATTGGTGATTGATGATTGATGATTGATGATTGATGATTGATGATTGATGATTGATGATTGATGATTGATGATTGATGATTGATGATTGATGATTGATGATTGATGATTGATGATTGATGATTGATGATTGATGATTGATGATTGATGATTGATGATTGATGATTGATGATTGATGATTGATGATTGATGATTGATGATTGATGATTGATGATTGATGATTGATGATTGATGATTGATGATTGATGATTGATGATTGATGATTGATGATTGATGATTGATGATTCATGATTTAATACTGATGATTGATGAATGATGATTGATGATTGATGATTGATGATTGATGATTGATTATTAAGATGTGGATTCTTTTGCACGCGGATTGATGACTTTTGGTTAATGTTTGGATATTGATGATTTATGATTGGTACTTGATTGTTTATGATCGATGAGATATGGTTGATGTTAGAATTTTTATGATTGATGACTGATGACTGATGAATGATGATTGATGATTGATGATTGATGATTGATAATTGATTATTGATGAATGATGTAGAAAATAGATGATTGATGATTGAAGATTAATTAGTGATGAGTGATGATTGATGATTGATGATTGATGATTGATGATTAATGATTAATGATTGATGATTGATGATTGATGATTGTTGATTGATGATTGATGATTGATGATTGATGATTGATGATTGATGATTGATGATTAATGATTGATGATTGATGATTGATGATTGATGATTGATTATTGATGATTGATGATTGATGATTGATGATTGATGATTGATGATTGATGATTGATGATTGATGATTGATGATTGATGATTGATGGTTTATGATTAATAATTGATGATTGATGATTCATGATTGATAATTTATGATTGATGATAGGTGATTGAAGATTGATGATTGATGATTGATGATTGATGATTGATGATTGATGATTAATGATTGATGCTTGATTATTTATGATTAATGATTGATAATAGATGATAGATGATTGATGATTGATGAAGGGTGATTAACGATAGATGATGGATGATGGATGATTGAAGACTCCTGATTCATGATTAGTCATTGATGAGAAGTGATTGATGGATGATAATTACGAATTGGTTTCTGATGAATGAGGATTGAACATTTTTGATTAATGTTTGATGATTGATGTTTTATGATTGATAATTGAATACTTATGATTGATGATTGATGGTTGAGGGTAGATGGTAGATGGTTGATGATTGATGATTGATGGTTGATGATTGATGATTGATGATTGATGATTGATGATTGATGATTGATGATTGATAATTGATGATTGATGATTGATGATTGGTGATTGATGATTGTTGATTGATGATTGATGATTGATGATTGATGATTAATGATTGATGATTGATGATTGATGATTGATGATTGATGATTGATGATTGATGATTGATGATTGATGATTGATGATTTATGGTTGATGATCGATGATTGATGATTGATTAGTGATGATTGATGAATGATGATTGATGATTGATGATTGATGATTAATGATTGATGATTGATGATTGATGATTGATGATTGATGATTAGTGGTTGATGAAGGATGACTGATGATTGATGAATAATAATTGATGATTGATGATTGATGATTAATCATTGATGATTGATGATTGATGATTGATGATTGATGATTGATAATTGATGATTGATGATTGATGACTGATGATTGATGAATGCTTGATGCTTGATGATTGATGATTGATGATTGATGATTGATGATTGATGAATGATGATTGATGAATGATGATTGATGATTGATGATTAGTGGTTGATGAAGGATGACTGATGATTGATGAATTGATGATTGATATTTATAACTGATGATTGATGATTGATAATTGATAATTGATTATTGATGATTGATGATTGATAATTGATGATTGATGATTGATGATTAATGACTGATGATTGATGATTGATGATTGATGATTGATGATTGATGATTGATGATTGATGATTGATGATTGTGGATTGATGATTAATGATTGATGATTGATGATTGATGATTGGTGATTGATGATTGATGATTGATGATTAATGCTTTATGATTAATGATTGATGATTGATGATTGTTGACTGATGATTGATGACTGAAGAATGATGATTGAATATTGATGATTGGTGGTTGATGAAGGATGACTGATGATTGATGAATAATGATTGATAATTGATGATTGATGATTGATGATTGATGATTGATGATTGATGATTGATGATATATGATTGATGATTGATGATTGATGATTGATGATTGATGATTGATGATTAATGATTGATGATTGGTGATTGATGATTGATGATTGATGATTGATGATTGGTGGTTGATGAAGGATGACTAATGATTGATGAATAATAATTGATGATTTACGATGGATGATTGATGATTGCTGATTGATGATTGATGATTGATGATTGATGAATAATGATTGATGATTGATGATAAATGATTGATTATTGGTGATTGATGATTGATGATTGATGGTCGATGATTGATGATCGATGATTGATAATTAATGATTGATGATTGATGATTGATGATTGATGATTGATGATTGATGATTGATGATTGATAATTGATGATTGATGATTGATGTTTGATGATTGATGATTGATGATTGATGATTGATGATTGATGATTGATGATTGATGATTGATGATTGATGATTGATGATTGATGATTGATGATTGATGATTGATGATTGATGATTGATGATTGATGATTGATGATTGATGATTGATGATTGATGATTGATGATTGATGATTGATGATTGATGATTGATGATTGATGATTGATTATTGATGATTGATGACTGATTATTCATGATTCATGATTTAATACTGATGATTGATGAATGATGACTGATGATTGATGATTGATGATTGATGATTGATTATTAAGATTTGGATTCTTTTGCACGCGGATTGATGATTTTTGGTTAATGTTTGGATATTGATGTTTTATGATTGGTACTTGATTGTTTATGATCGATGAGATATGGTTGATGTTAGAATTTTTATGATTGATGATTGATGATTGATGATTGATGATTTATGATTAATAATTGATGATTGATGATTCATGATTGATAATTTATGATTGATGATAGGTGATTGAAGATTGATGATTGATGATTGATGATTGATGATTGATGATTGATGCTTGATTATTTATGATTAATGATTGATGATAGATGATAGATGATTGATGATTGATGAAGGGTGATTAACGATAGATGATGGATGATGGATGATTGAAGACTCCTGATTCATGATTAGTTATTGATGAGAAGTGATTGATGGATGATAATTAAGAATTGGTTTCTGATGAATGAGGATTGAACATTTTTGATTAATGTTTGATGATTGATGTTTTATGATTGATAATTGAATACTTATGATTGATGATTGATGGTTGATGGTTTATGGTTGATGGTTGATGATTGATGATTGATGATTGATGATTGATGATTGATGATTTATGATTGATGATTGATGATTGACGATTGGTGATTGATGATTGATGATTGATGATTGATGATTGATGATTGATGATTAATGATTGATGATTGATGATTGATGATTGATGATTGATGATTGATGATTGATGATTGATGATTGATGATTGATGATTGATGATTGATGATTGATGATTGATGATTGATGATTGATGATTGATGATTGATGATTGATGATTGATGATTGATGATTGATGATTGATGATTGATGATTGATGATTGATGATTGATGATTGATGATTGATGATTGATGATTAGTGGTTGATGAAGGATGACTGATGATTGATGAATTGATGATTGATATTTATAACTGATGATTGATGATTGATAATTGATAATTGATTATTAATGATTGATGATTGATGATTGATGATTGATGATTGATGATTGATGATTTATGATTGATGATTGATGATTAACATTGATGATTGATGATTGATGATTGATGATTGATGATTACTGATTGATGATTGATGATTGATGATTGATGATTGATGATTGATGATTGATGATTGGTGATTGATGATTGATGATTGATGATTGATGATTGATGATTGATGATTGATGATTGATGATTGATGATTGATGATTGATGATTGATGATTGATGGTTGATGATTGATGATTGATGATTGATTATTGATGATTGATGATTAATGATTGATGATTGATGATTGACGATTGATAATTGATGGTTGATGATTGATGATTGATGATTGATGATTGATGATTGATGATTGATGATTGATGATTGATGATTGATGATTGATGATTGATGATTGATGATTAGTGGTTGATGAAGGATGACTGATGATTGATGAATTGATGATTGATATTTATAACTGATGATTGATGATTGATAATTGATAATTGATTATTAATGATTGATGATTGATGATTGATGATTGATGATTGATGATTTATGATTGATGATTGATGATTAACATTGATGATTGATGATTGATGATTGATGATTGATGATTGATGATTACTGATTGATGATTGATGATTGATGATTGATGATTGATGATTGATGATTGATGATTGGTGATTGATGATTGATGATTGATGATTGATGATTGATGATTGATGATTGATGATTGATGATTGATGATTGATGATTGATGATTGATGATTGATGATTGATGATTGATGGTTGATGATTGATGATTGATGATTAATGATTGATGATTGATGATTGATGATTGATGATTGATGATTGATGATTGATGATTGATGATTGATGATTGATGATTGATGAATGATGATTGATGATTGATGATTGATGATTGATGATTGATGATCGATGATTGATTATTGATGATTGATAATTGATGATTGATGATTGATGATTGATGATTGGTGGTTGATGAAGGATGACTGAAGATTGATGAAAAATGATTGATGATTGATGATTGATGATTGATGATTAATGATTTATAATTGATGATTGATGATTGATGATTGATGATTGATGATTGATGATTGATGATTGATGATTGATGATTGATGATTGATGATTGATGATTGATGATTGATGATTGATGATTGATGATTGATGGTTGCTGATTGATGATTGATGATTGATGCTTGATGATTAGTGGTTGATGAAGGATGACTGATGATTGATGAATAATAATTGATGATTGATGATTGATGATTGATGATTAATGATTGATGATTGATGATTGATGATTGATGATTGATAATTGATGATTGAACATTGATGATTGAAGATTGATGATTGATGAATGATGATTGATGATTGATGATTGATGATTGATGATTGATGATTGATGATTGATTATTGATGATTGATGATTAATGATTGATGATTGATGATTGACGATTGATAATTGATGGTTGATGATTGATGATTGATGATTGATGATTGATGATTGATGATTGATGATTGATGATTGATGATTGATGATTAGTGGTTGATGAAGGATGACTGATGATTGATGAATTGATGATTGATATTTATAACTGATGATTGATGATTGATAATTGATAATTGATTATTAATGATTGATGATTGATGATTGATGATTGATGATTGATGATTTATGATTGATGATTGATGATTAACATTGATGATTGATGATTGATGATTGATGATTGATGATTGATGATTACTGATTGATGATTGATGATTGATGATTGATGATTGATGATTGATGATTAGTGGTTGATGAAGGATGACTGATGATTGATGAATAATAATTGATGATTGATGATTGATTATTGATGATTAATGATTGATGATTGATGATTGATGATTGATGATTGATAATTGATGATTGAACATTGATGATTGAAGATTGATGATTGATGAATGATGATTGATGATTGATGATTGATGATTGATGATTGATGATTGATGATTGATGATTGATGATTGATTATTGATGATTGATGATTAATGATTGATGATTGATGATTGACGATTGATAATTGATGGTTGATGATTGATGATTGATGATTGATGATTGATGATTGATGATTGATGATTGATGATTGATGATTGATGATTGATGATTGATGATTGATGATTGATGATTGATGATTGATGATTAGTGGTTGATGAAGGATGACTGATGATTGATGAATTGATGATTGATATTTATAACTGATGATTGATGATTGATAATTGATAATTGATTATTAATGATTGATGATTGATGATTGATGATTGATGATTGATGATTTATGATTGATGATTGATGATTAACATTGATGATTGATGATTGATGATTGATGATTGATGATTGATGATTACTGATTGATGATTGATGATTGATGATTGATGATTGATGATTGATGATTGATGATTGGTGATTGATGATTGATGATTGATGATTGATGATTGATGATTGATGATTGATGATTGATGATTGATGATTGATGATTGATGATTGATGATTGATGATTGATGATTGATGGTTGATGATTGATGATTGATGATTAATGATTGATGATTGATGATTGATGATTGATGATTGATGATTGATGATTGATGATTGATGATTGATGATTGATGATTGATGATTGATGATTGATGATTGAAGATTGATGATTGCTGATTGATGATTGATGTTTGATGATTGATTATTGATGATTGATGATTGATGATTGATGATTGATGATTAATGATTGATGATTGATGATTGATGATTGATGATTGATGATTGATGATTGATGATTGATGATTGATGATTGATGAATGATGATTGATGATTGATGATTGATGATTGATGATTGATGATCGATGATTGATTATTGATGATTGATAATTGATGATTGATGATTGATGATTGATGATTGGTGGTTGATGAAGGATGACTGAAGATTGATGAAAAATGATTGATGATTGATGATTGATGATTGATGATTGATGATTAATGATTTATAATTGATGATTGATGATTGATGATTGATGATTGATGATTGATGATTGATGATTGATGATTGATGATTGATGATTGATGATTGATGATTGATGGTTGCTGATTGATGATTGATGATTGATGCTTGATTATTAATGATTCATGTTGGTTGTTTGATGATTGATGATTGATGATTGATGATTGATGATTGATGATTGATGATTTATGGTTGATGATTGATGATTGATGATTGATTAGTGATGATTGATGAATGATGATTGATGATTGATGATTGATGATTGATGATTGATGATTGATGATTGATGATTGATGATTAGTGGTTGATGAAGGATGACTGATGATTGATGAATAATAATTGATGATTGATGATTGATGATTAATGATTGATGATTGATGATTGATGATTGATGATTGATGATTGATAATTGATGATTGATGATTGATGACTGATGATTGATGAATGCTTGATGCTTGATGATTGATGATTGATGATTGATGATTGATGATTGATGATTGATGATTGATGAATGATGATTGATGAATGATGATTGATGATTGATGATTAGTGGTTGATGAAGGATGACTGATGATTGATGAATTGATGATTGATATTTATAACTGATGATTGATGATTGATAATTGATAATTGATTATTGATGATTGATGATTGATAATTGATGATTGATGATTGATGATTAATGACTGATGATTGATGATATATGATTGATGATTGATGATTGATGATTGATGATTGATGATTGATGATTGATGATTGATGATTGATGATTGTGGATTGATGATTAATGATTGATGATTGATGATTGATGATTGGTGATTGATGATTGATGATTGATGATTAATGCTTTATGATTAATGATTGATGATTGATGATTGTTGACTGATGATTGATGACTGAAGAATGATGATTGAATATTGATGATTGGTGGTTGATGAAGGATGACTGATGATTGATGAATAATGATTGATAATTGATGATTGACGATTGATGATTGATGATTGATGATTGATGATTGATGATATATGATTGATGATTGATGATTGATGATTGATGATTGATGATTGATGATTGATGATTAATGATTGATGATTGGTGATTGATGATTGATGATTGATGATTGATGATTGGTGGTTGATGAAGGATGACTAATGATTGATGAATAATAATTGATGATTTACGATGGATGATTGATGATTGCTGATTGATGATTGATGATTGATGATTGATGAATAATGATTGATGATTGATGATAAATGATTGATTATTGGTGATTGATGATTGATGATTGATGGTCGATTATTGATGATCGATGATTGATAATTAATGATTGATGATTGATGATTGATGATTGATGATTGATAATTGATGATTGATGATTGATGTTTGATGATTGATGATTGATGATTGATGATTGATGATTGATGATTGATGATTGATGATTGATGATTGATGATTGATGATTGATGATTGATGATTGATGATTGATGATTGATGATTGATGATTGATGATTGATGATTGATGATTGATGATTGATGATTGATGATTGATGATTGATGATTGATTATTGATGATTGATGACTGATTATTCATGATTCATGATTTAATACTGATGATTGATGAATGATGACTGATGATTGATGATTGATGATTGATGATTGATTATTAAGATTTGGATTCTTTTGCACGCGGATTGATGATTTTTGGTTAATGTTTGGATATTGATGTTTTATGATTGGTACTTGATTGTTTATGATCGATGAGATATGGTTGATGTTAGAATTTTTATGATTGATGATTGATGATTGATGATTGATGTTTTATGATTAATAATTGATGATTGATGATTCATGATTGATAATTTATGATTGATGATAGGTGATTGAAGATTGATGATTGATGATTGATGATTGATGATTGATGATTGATGCTTGATTATTTATGATTAATGATTGATGATAGATGATAGATGATTGATGATTGATGAAGGGTGATTAACGATAGATGATGGATGATGGATGATTGAAGACTCCTGATTCATGATTAGTTATTGATGAGAAGTGATTGATGGATGATAATTAAGAATTGGTTTCTGATGAATGAGGATTGAACATTTTTGATTAATGTTTGATGATTGATGTTTTATGATTGATAATTGAATACTTATGATTGATGATTGATGGTTGATGGTTTATGGTTGATGGTTGATGATTGATGATTGATGATTGATGATTGATGATTGATGATTGATGATTGATGATTTATGATTGATGATTGATGATTGACGATTGGTGATTGATGATTGATGATTGATGATTGATGATTGATGATTAATGATTGATGATTGATGATTGATGATTGATGATTGATGATTGATGATTGATGATTGATGATTGATGATTGATGATTGATGATTGATGATTGATGATTGATGATTGATGATTGATGATTGATGATTGATGATTTATGGATGATGATTGATGATTGATGATTGATTAGTGATGATTGATGAATGATGATTGATGATTGATGATTGATGATTGATGATTGATGATTGATGATTAGTGGTTGATGAAGGATGACTGATGATTGATGAATAATAATTGATGATTGATGATTGATGATTGATGATTAATGATTGATGATTGATGATTGATGATTGATGATTGATAATTGATGATTGAACATTGATGATTGAAGATTGATGATTGATGAATGATGATTGATGATTGATGATTGATGATTGATGATTGATGATTGATGATTGATTATTGATGATTGATGATTAATGATTGATGATTGATGATTGACGATTGATAATTGATGGTTGATGATTGATGATTGATGATTGATGATTGATGATTGATGATTGATGATTGATGATTGATGATTGATGATTGATGATTGATGATTAGTGGTTGATGAAGGATGACTGATGATTAATGAATTGATGATTGATATTTATAACTGATGATTGATGATTGATAATTGATAATTGATTATTAATGATTGATGATTGATGATTGATGATTGATGATTGATGATTTATGATTGATGATTGATGATTAACATTGATGATTGATGATTGATGATTGATGATTGATGATTGATGATTACTGATTGATGATTGATGATTGATGATTGATGATTGATGATTGGTGATTGATGATTGATGATTGATGATTGATGATTGATGATTGATGATTGATGATTGATGATTGATGATTGATGATTGATGATTGATGATTGATGATTGATGATTGATGATTGATGGTTGATGATTGATGATTGATGATTAATGATTGATGATTGATGATTGATGATTGATGATTGATGATTGATGATTGATGATTGATGATTGATGATTGATGATTGATGATTGATGATTGATGATTGATGATTGATGATTGATGATTGCTGATTGATGATTGATGTTTGATGATTGATTATTGATGATTGATGATTGATGATTGATGATTGATGATTGATGATTAATGATTGATGATTGATGATTGATGATTGATGATTGATGATTGATGATTGATGATTGATGATTGATGATTGATGATTGATGATTGATGATTGATGATCGATGATTGATTATTGATGATTGATAATTGATGATTGATGATTGATGATTGATGATTGGTGGTTGATGAAGGATGACTGAAGATTGATGAAAAATGATTGATGATTGATGGTTGATGATTGATGATTGATGATTAATGATTTATAATTGATGATTGATGATTGATGATTGATGATTGATGATTGATGATTGATGATTGATGATTGATGATTGATGATTGATCATGATTGATGATTAATGATTGCTGATTGATGATTGATTATTGATGATTGATGATTGATGATTGGTGATTCATGATTGATGATTGATGATTGATGATTGATGATTGATGATTGATGATTGATTATTGATGATTGATGATTGATGATTGATGATTGATGGTTGCTGATTGATGTTTGATGATTGATGTTTATTGATTAATGATTGACAATTTATGATTCATGATTTCTGATTGATTGATGATTGATGATTGATGATTGAAATTGAAAATTGATGCTTGATGATTGATGATTGATGATTGATGATTGATGATTGATGATTGATGATTGATGATTGATGATACATGATTGATGATTGATGATTGATGGTTGATGATTGATGATTGATGATTGATGATTGATGATTGATGATTGATGATTGATGCTTTATGATTAATGATTGATGATTAATGATTGATGATTGAAGAATGATGATTGTACATTGATGATTGTTGGTTGATGAAGGACGACTGATGATTGATGAATAATGATTGATAATCGACGATTGATGATTGATGATTGATGATTGATGATTAATAATTGATGATTGATTATTGATGATTGATGATTGATGATTGATAATTGAATATTTATGATTGATGATTGATGATTGATGTTTGATGATTGATGATTAATGATTGATGATTGATGATTGATGATTGATGACTGATGATTGATGATTGTTGATTGATGATTGATGATTGATGATTGATGATTGATGATTGATGATTGATGATTGATGATTGATGATTGATGATTGATGATTGATGATTGATGATTGATGATTGATGATTGATGATTGATGATTGATTATTGATGATTGATGATTGATGATTGATGCTTTATGATTCATGATTGATGATTGATGATTGATGACTGATGATTGATGATTGAAGAATGATGATTGAATATTGATTATTGGTGGTTGATGAAGGATGACTGATGATTGATGAATAATGATTGATAATTGACGATTGATGATTGATGATTGATGATTGATTATTGATGATATATGATTGATGATTGATGATTGATGATTAATGATTGATGATTGATGATTGATGATTGATGATTGCTTATTGATGATTGATGATTGATGATTGATGAGTGATGATTGATGATTGATGATTGATGATTGATGATTGATGATTGATGATTGATGATTGATGATTGATGATTGATGATTGATGATTGATGATTGATGATTGATGATTGATGATTGATGATTGATGATTGATCATTGATGATTGATGATTGATGGTTGATGATTGATGATTGATGATTGATGATTGTGGATTGATGATTAATGATTGATGATTGATGATTGATGATTGATGATTGGTGATTGATGATTGATGATTGATGATTAATGCTTTATGATTAATGATTGATGATTGATGATTGTTGACTGATGATTGATGACTGAAGAATGATGATTGAATATTGATGATTGGTGGTTGATGAAGGATGACTGATGATTGATGAATAATGATTGATAATTGATGATTGATGATTAATGATTGATGATTGATGATTGATGATTGATGATATATGATTGATGATTGATGATTGATGATTGATGATTGATGATTAATGATTGATGATTGATGATTGATGATTGATGATTGATGATTGATGATTGATGATTGATGATTGATGATTGATGATTGATGATTGATGATTGATGATTGATGATTGATGATTGGTGGTTGATGAAGGATGACTGATGATTGATGAATAATAATTGATGATTTACGATGGATGATTGATGATTGCTGATTGATGATTGATGATTGATGATTGATGAATAATAATTGATGATTGATGATAAATGATTGATTATTGGTGATTGATGATTGATGATTGATGGTCGATGATTGATGATCGATGATTGATAATTCATGATTGATGATTGATGACTGATGATTGATGATTGATGATTGATGATTGATGATTGATAATTGATGATTGATGATTGATGATTGATGATTGATGATTGATGATTGATGATTAATGATTGATGATTGATGATTGATGATTGATGATTGATGATTGATGATTGATGTTTGATGATTGATGATTGATGATTGATGATTGATGATTGATGATTGATGATCGATGATTGATGATTGATGATTGATGATTGATGATTGATGAATGATGATTGATGATTGATGATTGATGATTGATGATTGATGATTGATGATTGATGATTGATGATTGATGATTGATTATTGATGATTGATGATTGATGATTCATGATTCATGATTTAATACTGATGAATGATGAATGATGACTGATGATTGATGATTGATGATTGATTATTAAGATTTGGATTCTTTTGCACGCGGATTGATGATTTTTGGTTAATGTTTGGATATTGATGATTTATGATTGGTACTTGATTGTTTATGATCGATGAGATATGGTTGATGTTAGAATTTTTATGATTGATGATTGATGATTGATGATTGATGATTGATGATTGATGATTAATGATTAATAATTGATGATTGATGATTCATGATTGATAATTTATGATGATGATAGGTGATTGAAGATTGATGATTGATGATTGATGATTGATGATTGATGATTGATGAAGGGTGATTAACGATAGATGATGGATGATGGATGATTGAAGACTTCTGATTCATGATTAGTTATTGATGAGAAGTGATTGATGGATGATAATTAAGAATTGGTTTCTGATGAATGAGGATTGAACATTTTTGATTAATGTTGATGATTGATGTTTTATGATTAATAATTGAATACTTATGATTGATGATTGATGGTTGATGGTTTATGGTTGATGGTTGATGATTGATGATTGATGATTGATGATTGATGATTGATGATTGATGATTGATGATTGATGATTGATGATTGATGATTGATGATTGATGATTGATGATTGGTGATTGATGATTGATGATTGATGATTGATGATTGATGATTGATGATTGATGATTAATGATTGATGATTGATGATTGATGATGATGATTGATGATTGATGATTGATGATTGATGATTGATGATTGATGATTGATGATTGATGATTGATGATTTATGGATGATGATTGATGATTGATGATTGATTAGTGATGATTGATGAATGATGATTGATGATTGATGATTGATGATTGATGATTGATGATTGATGATTGATGATTGATGATTAGTGGTTGATGAAGGATGACTGATGATTGATGAATAATAATTGATGATTGATGATCGATGATTGATTATTGATGATTGATAATTGATGATTGATGATTGATGATTGATGATTGATGATTGGTGGTTGATGAAGGATGACTGAAGATTGATGAAAAATGATTGATGATTGATGATTGATGATTAATGATTTATAATTGATGATTTGATGATTGATGATTGATGATTGATGATTGATGATTGATGATTGATGATTGATGATTGATGATTGATGATTGATGATTGATGATTGATGATTGATGATTGATGATTGATGATTGATGATTGATGATTGATGATTGATGATTGATGATTGATGATTGATGATTGATGATTGATGATTGATGATTGGTGATTGATGATTGATGATTGATCATTGATGATTGATGATTGATGATTGATGATTGATGATGATGATTGATGATTGATGATTGTGGATTGATGATTAATGATTGATGATTGATGATTGATGATTGATGATTGGTGATTGATGATTGATGATTGAAGATTAATGCTTTATGATTAATGATTGATGATTGATGATTGTTGACTGATGATGATGACTGAAGAATGATGATTGAATATTGATGATTGGTGGTTGATGAAGGATGACTGATGATTGATGAATAATGATTGATAATTGATGATTGATGATTAATGATTGATGATTGATGATTGATGATTGATGATATATGATTGATGATTGATGATTGATGATTGATGATTGATGATGATGATTAATGATTGATGATTGATGATTGATGATTGATGATTGATGATTGATGATTGATGATTGATGATTGGTGGTTGATGAAGGATGACTAATGATTGATAAATAATAATTGATGATTTACGATGGATGATTGATGATTGCTGATTGATGATTGATGATTGATGAATAATGATTGATGATTGATGATAAATGATTGATTATTGGTGATTGATGATTGATGATTGATGACTGATGATTGATGATTGATGATTGATGATTGATGATTGATGATTGATAATTGATGATTGATGATTGATGATTGATGATTGATGATTGATGATTGATGATTAATGATTGATGATTGATGATTGATGATTGATGATTGATGATTGATGATTGATGATTGATGTTTGATGATTGATGATTGATGATTGATGATTGATGATTGATGATTGATGATTGATGATTGATGATTGATGATTGATGATTGATGATTGATGAATGATGATTGATGATTGATGATTGATGATTGATGATTGATGATTGATGATTGATGATTGATGATTGATGATTGATGATTGATGATTGATTATTGATGATTGATGATTGATGATTCATGATTCATGATTTAATACTGATGAATGATGAATGATGACTGATGATTGATGATTGATGATTGATGATTGATTATTAAGATTTGGATTCTTTTGCACGCGGATTGATGATTTTTGGTTAATGTTTGGATATTGATGATTTATGATTGGTACTTGATTGTTTATGATCGATGAGATATGGTTGATGTTAGAATTTTTATGATTGATGATTGATGATTGATGATTGATGATTGATGATTTATGATTAATAATTGATGATTGATTATTCATGATTGATAATTTATGATTGATGATAGGTGATTGAAGATTGATGATTGATGATTGATGATTGATGAAGGGTGATTAACGATAGATGATGGATGATGGATGATTGAAGACTTCTGATTCATGATTAGTTATTGATGAGAAGTGATTGATGGATGATAATTAAGAATTGGTTTCTGATGAATGAGGATTGAACATTTTTGATTAATGTTTGATGATTGATGTTTTATGATTGATAATTGAATACTTATGATTGATGATTGATGGTTGATGGTTTATGGTTGATGGTTGATGATTGATGATTGATGATTGATGATTGATGATTGATGATTGATGATTGATGATTGATGATTGATGATTGATGATTGATGATTGGTGATTGATGATTGATGATTGATGATTGATGATTGATGATTGATGATTAATGATTGATGATTGATGATTGATGATTGATGATTGATGATTGATGATTGATGATTGATGATTGATGATTGATGATTGATGATTGATGATTGATGATTGATGATTGATGATTGATGATTGATGATTGATGATTGATGATTGATGATTTATGGATGATGATTGATGATTGATGATTGATTAGTGATGATTGATGAATGATGATTGATGATTGATGATTGATGATTGATGATTGATGATTGATGATTGATGATTGATGATTGATGATTGATGATTAGTGGTTGATGAAGGATGACTGATGATTGATGAATAATAATTGATGATTGATGATTGATGATTGATGATTAATGATTGATGATTGATGATTGATGATTGATGATTGATGATTGAACATTGATGATTGAAGATTGATGATTGATGAATGATGATTGATGATTGATGATTGATGATTGATGATTGATGATTGATGATTGATGATTGATGATTGATGATTGATGATTGATGATTGATGATTGATGATTGATGATTGACGATTGATAATTGATGGTTGATGATTGATGATTGATGATTGATGATTGATGATTTATGATTGATGATTGATGATTGATGATTGATGATTGATGATTGATGATTGATGATTGATGATTGATGATTAGTGGTTGATGAAGGATGACTGATGATTGATGAATTGATGATTGATATTTATAACTGATGATTGATGATTGATAATTGATAATTGATTATTAATGATTGATGATTGATGATTGATGATTTATGATTGATGATTGATGATTGATGATTGATGATTGATGATTGATGATTGATGATTGATGATTGATGATTGATGATTGATGATTGATGATTGATGATTGATGATTGATGATTGATGATTGATGATTGATGATTGGTGATTGATGATTGATGATTGATGATTGATGATTG
>CATOZT010000094.1:0-15000 GCA_954870665.1 Stratiomys singularior
CATCAATCATCAATCATCAATCATCAATCATCAATCATCAATCATCAATCATCAATCATCAATCATCAATCATCAATCATCAATCATCAATCATCAATCATCAACCATCAACCATCAATCATAAATCATAATTCATCAATCATCAATCATGAATCATAAGTCATCGATCATCATTCGCTAATCATCAACCTTCAATCATCGATCAAAACCATCCATCAGTTATCATCAATCATCAATCATCAATCATCAATCATCAATCATCAATCATCAATCATCAATCATCAATCATCAATCATCAATCATCAATCACCAATCATCAATCATCAATCATCAATCATTAATCATCAATTATCAATCATAATTCATCAATCATCAATCATGATTCATAAGTCATCGATCATCATTCGCTAATCATCAACCTTCAATCATCGATCAAAACCATCCATCAGTTATCATCAATCATCAATCCACAATCATCAATTATCAATCATCAATCATCAATCATCAATCATCAATCATCAATCATCAATCATCAATCATCAATCATCAATCATCAATCATCAATTATCAATCATCAATCATCAATCATCAATCATCAATCATCAATCATCAATCATCAATCAGCAATCATCAATCATCAATCATCAATCATCAATCATCAATCATCAATCATCAATCATCAATCATCAATCATCAATCATCAATCATCAATCATCAATCATCAATCATCAATCACCAATCATCAATCATCAATCAGCAATAATCTATCATCAAGCATCATTCATCAATCATCAATCATCAATCGTCAATCGTCAATCATCAATCATCAATCATCAATCATCAATCATCAATCATCAATCACCAATCATCAATCATCAATCATCAATCATCAGTTGTCAATCATCAATCATCAATCATCATTCATCAATCATCACTCATTATTTATCAATCATCAATCATCAATCATCAATCATCAATCATCAATCATCAATCATCAATCATCAATCATCAATCACCAATCATCAATCATCACTCATCAATCATCAATCATCAATCATCAATCATCAATCAACAATCATCAATCATCAATCATCAATCATCCAACATCAATCATCAATCATCAGTCATCAATCATCAATCATCAATCATCAATCATCAATCATCAATCATCAATCATCAATCATCAATCATCAATCATCAATCATCAATCATCAATCATCAATCATCAATCATCAATCATCAATCATCAATCATCAATCATCAATCATCAATCATCAATCATCAATCATCAAGCATCAATCATCAATCATCAATCATCAATCATCGATCAAAAACATCCATCAGTTATCATCAATCATCAATCATCAATCATTAATCATCAATCATCAGTCATCAATCATCAATACTCAATCATCAATCATCAATCATCAATCACCAATCATCAATCATCAATCAGCAATAATCTATCATCAAGCATCATTCATCAATCATCAATCATCAATCATCAATCGTCAATCGTCAATCATCAATCATCAATCATCAATCATCAATCATCAATCATCAATTACCAATCATCAATCATCAATCATCAATCATCAGTTGTCAATCATCAACCATCAATCATCAATCATCATTCATCAATCATCACTCATTATTTATCAATCATCAATCATCAATCATCAATCATCAATCATCAATCATCAATCATCAATCATCAATCATCAATCATCAATCATCAATCACCAATCATCAATCATCACTCACCAATCATCAATCATCAATCATCAATCATCAATCAACAATCATCAATCATCAATCATCAATCATCCAACATCAATCATCAATCATCAGTCATCAATCATCAATCATCAATCATCAATCATCAATCATCAATCATCAATCATCAATCATCAATCATCAATCATCAATCATCAATCATCAATCATCAATCATCAATCATCAATCATCAATCATCAAGCATCAATCATCAATCATCAATCATCAATCATCGATCAAAAACATCCATCAGTTATCATCAATCATCAATCATCAATCATTAATCATCAATCATCAGTCATCAATCATCAATAATCAATCATCAATCATCAATCATCAATCATCAATCATCAATCACCAATCATCAATCATCAATCATCAATCATCAATCATCACTAATTATCAATCATCAATCATCAATAATCAATCATCAATCATCAATCATCAATCATCAATCATCAATCATCAATCATCAATCATCAATCATCAATCATCAATCATCAATCATCAATCATCAATCATCAATCATCAACCATCAACCATCAATCATCAATCATAATTCATCAATCATCAATCATGAATCATAAGTCATCGATCATCATTCGCTAATCATCAACCTTCAATCATCGATCAAAACCATCCATCAGTTATCATCAATCATCAATCATCAATCACTAATTATCAATCATCAATCATCAATCATCAATCATCAATCATCAATCATCAATCATCAATCATCAATCATCAATCATCAATCATCAATCATCAATCATCAATCATCAATCATCAATCATCAATCATCAATCATCAATCATCAATCATCAATCATCAATCATCAATCATCAATCATCAATCATCAATCATCAATCATCAATCATCAATCATCAATCATCAATCATCAATCATCAATCATCAATCATCAATCATCAATCATCAATCATCAATCATCAATCATCAATCATCAATCATCAATCATCAATCATCAATCATCAATCATCAATCATCAATCATCAATCATCAATCATCAATCATCAATCATCAATCATCAATCATCAACCATCAATCATCAATCATCAATCATCAATCATCAATCATCAATCATCAATCATCAATCATCAATCATCAATCATTAATCATTAATCATCAGTCATCAATCATCAATCATCAATCATCAATCATAATTCATCATTCATCAATCATCAATCATCAATCATAAGTCATCGATCATCATACGCTAATCATCAACCTTCAATCATCGATCAAAACCATCCATCAGTTATCATCAATCATCAATCATCAATCATCAATCATCAATCATCAATCATCAATCATCAATCATCAATAATCAATCAACAATCATCAATCATCAATAATCAATCATCAATCATCAAGCATCAATCGTCAATCATCAATCATCAATCATCAATCATCAATCATCAATCATCAATCATCAATCATCAATCATCAATCATCAATCATCAATCATCAATCATCAATCATCAATCATCAATCATCAATCATCAATCATCAATCATCAATCAGCAATCATCAATCATCCATCATCAATCATGAGTCATCAATCATCAATCATCAATCATCAAGCATCAATCATCAATTATCAATCATCAATCATCAATCATCAATCATCAATCATCTATCATCAATCATCAATCATCAATCATCAATCATCAATCATCAATCATCAATCATCAATCATCAATCATCAATCATAAATCATCAATCATCAATCATCAATAATCAATCATCAATCATCAATCATCAATCATCAATCATCAATCATTAATCATTAATCATCAATAATCAATCATCAATCATCAATCATTAATCTTCAATCATCAATCATCAATAATCAATCATCAATCATCAATCGTCAATCATCAATCATCAATCATCAATCTTCAATCACCAATCATCAATCATCAATCATCAATCATCAATCATCAATCATCAATCATCAATCATCAATCATCAATCATCAATCATCAATCATCAATCATCAATCATCAATCAACAATCATCAATCATCAATCATCAATCACAAATCATCAATCATCAATCAGCAATAATCTATCATCAAGCATCATTCATCAATCATCAATCATCAATCGTCAATCATCAATCATCAATCATCAATCATCAATCATCAATCATCAATCATCAATCATCAATCATCAATCATCAATCATCAATCATCAATCATCAATCATCAATCATCAAGCATCAATCATCAATCATCAATCATCAATCATCGATCAAAAACATCCATCAGTTATCATCAATCATCAATCATCAATCATTAATCATCAATCATCAGTCATCAATCATCAATACTCAATCATCAATCATCAATCATCAATCACCAATCATCAATCATCAATCAGCAATAATCTATCATCAAGCATCATTCATCAATCATCAATCATCAATCATCAATCGTCAATCGTCAATCATCAATCATCAATCATCAATCATCAATCATCAATCATCAATTACCAATCATCAATCATCAATCATCAATCATCAGTTGTCAATCATCAACCATCAATCATCAATCATCATTCATCAATCATCACTCATTATTTATCAATCATCAATCATCAATCATCAATCATCAATCATCAATCATCAATCATCAATCATCAATCATCAATCATCAATCATCAATCACCAATCATCAATCATCACTCACCAATCATCAATCATCAATCATCAATCATCAATCAACAATCATCAATCATCAATCATCAATCATCCAACATCAATCATCAATCATCAGTCATCAATCATCAATCATCAATCATCAATCATCAATCATCAATCATCAATCATCAATCATCAATCATCAATCATCAATCATCAATCATCAATCATCAATCATCAATCATCAATCATCAATCATCAAGCATCAATCATCAATCATCAATCATCAATCATCGATCAAAAACATCCATCAGTTATCATCAATCATCAATCATCAATCATTAATCATCAATCATCAGTCATCAATCATCAATAATCAATCATCAATCATCAATCATCAATCATCAATCATCAATCACCAATCATCAATCATCAATCATCAATCATCAATCATCACTAATTATCAATCATCAATCATCAATAATCAATCATCAATCATCAATCATCAATCATCAATCATCAATCATCAATCATCAATCATCAATCATCAATCATCAATCATCAATCATCAATCATCAATCATCAATCATCAACCATCAACCATCAATCATCAATCATAATTCATCAATCATCAATCATGAATCATAAGTCATCGATCATCATTCGCTAATCATCAACCTTCAATCATCGATCAAAACCATCCATCAGTTATCATCAATCATCAATCATCAATCACTAATTATCAATCATCAATCATCAATCATCAATCATCAATCATCAATCATCAATCATCAATCATCAATCATCAATCATCAATCATCAATCATCAATCATCAATCATCAATCATCAATCATCAATCATCAATCATCAATCATCAATCATCAATCATCAATCATCAATCATCAATCATCAATCATCAATCATCAATCATCAATCATCAATCATCAATCATCAATCATCAATCATCAATCATCAATCATCAATCATCAATCATCAATCATCAATCATCAATCATCAATCATCAATCATCAATCATCAATCATCAATCATCAATCATCAATCATCAATCATCAATCATCAATCATCAATCATCAATCATCAACCATCAATCATCAATCATCAATCATCAATCATCAATCATCAATCATCAATCATCAATCATCAATCATCAATCATTAATCATTAATCATCAGTCATCAATCATCAATCATCAATCATCAATCATAATTCATCATTCATCAATCATCAATCATCAATCATAAGTCATCGATCATCATACGCTAATCATCAACCTTCAATCATCGATCAAACCATCCATCAGTTATCATCAATCATCAATCATCAATCATCAATCATCAATCATCAATCATCAATCATCAATCATCAATAATCAATCAACAATCATCAATCATCAATAATCAATCATCAATCATCAAGCATCAATCGTCAATCATCAATCATCAATCATCAATCATCAATCATCAATCATCAATCATCAATCATCAATCATCAATCATCAATCATCAATCATCAATCATCAATCATCAATCATCAATCATCAATCATCAATCATCAATCATCAATCAGCAATCATCAATCATCCATCATCAATCATGAGTCATCAATCATCAATCATCAATCATCAAGCATCAATCATCAATTATCAATCATCAATCATCAATCATCAATCATCAATCATCTATCATCAATCATCAATCATCAATCATCAATCATCAATCATCAATCATCAATCATCAATCATCAATCATCAATCATAAATCATCAATCATCAATCATCAATAATCAATCATCAATCATCAATCATCAATCATCAATCATCAATCATTAATCATTAATCATCAATAATCAATCATCAATCATCAATCATTAATCTTCAATCATCAATCATCAATAATCAATCATCAATCATCAATCGTCAATCATCAATCATCAATCATCAATCTTCAATCACCAATCATCAATCATCAATCATCAATCATCAATCATCAATCATCAATCATCAATCATCAATCATCAATCATCAATCATCAATCATCAATCATCAATCATCAATCAACAATCATCAATCATCAATCATCAATCACAAATCATCAATCATCAATCAGCAATAATCTATCATCAAGCATCATTCATCAATCATCAATCATCAATCGTCAATCATCAATCATCAATCATCAATCATCAATCATCAATCATCAACCATCAATCATCAATCATCAATCGAAAATCACCAATCATCAATCATCAATCATCAATCATCAATCATCAATCATCAATCATCAACCATCAATCATCAATCATCAATCGAAAATCACCAATCATCAATCATCAATCATCAATCATCAATCATCAATCATCAATCATCAATCATCAATCATCAATCATCAATCATCAATCATCAATCATCAATCATCAACCATCAACCATCAATCATCAATCATAATTCATCAATCATCAATCATGAATCATAAGTCATCGATCATCATTCGCTAATCATCAACCTTCAATCATCGATCAAAACCATCCATCAGTTATCATCAATCATCAATCATCAATCACTAATTATCAATCATCAATCATCAATCATCAATCATCAATCATCAATCATCAATCATCAATCATCAATCATCAATCATCAATCATCAATCATCAATCATCAATCATCAATCATCAATCATCAATCATCAATCATCAATCATCAATCATCAATCATCAATCATCAATCATCAATCATCAATCATCAATCATCAATCATCAATCATCAATCATCAATCATCAATCATCAATCATCAATCATCAATCATCAATCATCAATCATCAATCATCAATCATCAATCATCAATCATCAATCATCAATCATCAATCATCAATCATCAATCATCAATCATCAATCATCAATCATCAATCATCAATCATCAATCATCAATCATCAACCATCAATCATCAATCATCAATCATCAATCATCAATCATCAATCATCAATCATCAATCATCAATCATCAATCATTAATCATTAATCATCAGTCATCAATCATCAATCATCAATCATCAATCATAATTCATCATTCATCAATCATCAATCATCAATCATAAGTCATCGATCATCATACGCTAATCATCAACCTTCAATCATCGATCAAAACCATCCATCAGTTATCATCAATCATCAATCATCAATCATCAATCATCAATCATCAATCATCAATCATCAATCATCAATCATCAATAATCAATCAACAATCATCAATCATCAATAATCAATCATCAATCATCAAGCATCAATCGTCAATCATCAATCATCAATCATCAATCATCAATCATCAATCATCAATCATCAATCATCAATCATCAATCATCAATCATCAATCATCAATCATCAATCATCAATCATCAATCATCAATCATCAATCATCAATCATCAATCAGCAATCATCAATCATCCATCATCAATCATGAGTCATCAATCATCAATCATCAATCATCAAGCATCAATCATCAATTATCAATCATCAATCATCAATCATCAATCATCAATCATCTATCATCAATCATCAATCATCAATCATCAATCATCAATCATCAATCATCAATCATCAATCATCAATCATAAATCATCAATCATCAATCATCAATAATCAATCATCAATCATCAATCATCAATCATCAATCATCAATCATTAATCATTAATCATCAATAATCAATCATCAATCATCAATCATTAATCTTCAATCATCAATCATCAATCATCAATCATCAATCATCAATCATCAATCATCAATCATCAATCACCAATCATCAATCATCAATCATCAATCATCAATCATCAGTCGTCAATCATCAATCATCAATCATCAATCATCATTCATCAATCATCAATCATTATTTATCAATCATCAATCATCAATCATCAATCATCAATCATCAATCATCAATCATCAATCATCAATCATCAATCATCAATCATCAATCATCAATCATCAATCACCAATCATCAATCATCACTCATCAATCATCAATCATCAATCATCAATCAACAATCATCAATCATCAATCATCAATCATGCAACATCAATCATCAATCATCAATCATCAATCATCAATCATCAATCATCAATCATCAATCATCAATCATCCATCATCAATCATCAATCATCAATCATCAAGCATCAATCATCAATCATCAATCATCGATCAAAAACATCCACCAGTTATCATCAATCATCAATCATTAATCATTAATCATCAATCATCAATCATCAATCATCAATCATCAATCATCAATCATCAATCATCAATCATCAATCATCAATCATCAATCATCAATCATCAATCATCAATCATCAATCATCAATCATCAATCATCAATCATCAATCATCAATCATCAATCATCAATCATCAATCATCAATCATCAATCATCAATCATCAATCATCAATCATCAATCATCAATCATCAATCATCAATCATCAGTCATCAATCATCAATCATCAATCATCAATCATATTTCATCATTCATCAATCATCAATCATGAATCATAAGTCATCGATCATCATACGCTAATCATCAACCTTCAATCATCGATCAAAACCATCCATCAGTTATCATCAATCATCAATCATCAATCATCAATCATCAATCATCAATCATCAATCATCAATCATCAATCATCAATCATCAATCATCAATCATCAATCATCAATCATCAATCATCAATCATCAATCATCAATCATCAATCATCAATCAGCAATCATCAATCATCAATCATCAATCATCGATCATCAATCATCAATCATCAATCATCAATCATCAATCATCAATCATCAATCATCAATCATCAATCATCAATCATCAATCATCATTCATCAATCATCAATCATTAATTATCAATCATCAATCATCAATCATCAATAATGAATCATCAATCATCAATCATCAATCATCAATCATCAATCATCAATCATCAATCATCAATCATCAATCATC
Source organism: Stratiomys singularior (assembly GCA_954870665.1). Taxonomy (NCBI): domain Eukaryota; kingdom Metazoa; phylum Arthropoda; class Insecta; order Diptera; family Stratiomyidae; genus Stratiomys; species Stratiomys singularior. The sequence continues at coordinate 9,446 of CATOZT010000094.1, forward strand.
AATCATCACTCATCAATCATCAATCAAAAATCATCAATCATCAATCATCCAACATCAATCGTCAATCATCAATCACTTATCATCAAACATCCATCATCAATCATCAATCATTAATCATCAAGCATCAATCATCAATCATCAATCATCAATCATCAATCATCAATCATCAATCATCAATCATCAATCATCAATCATCAATCATCAATCATCAATCATCAATCATCAATCATCAATCATCAATCATCAATCATCAATCATCAATCATCAATCATCAATCATCAATCATCAATCATCAATCATCAATCATCAATCATCAATCATCAATCATCAATCATCAATCATCAATCATCAATCATCAATCATCAATCACCAATCATCAATCATCAATCAGCAATTATCTATCATCAAGCATCATTCATCAATCATCAATCATCGATCGTTAATCATCAATCATCAATCATCAATCATCAATCATCATTCATCTATCATCAATCATCAATCATCAATCATCAATCATCAATCATCAATCATCAATCATCAATCATCAATCATCAATCATCAATCATCAATCATCAATCATCAATCATCAATCATCAATCACCAATCATCAATCATCAATCATCAATCAGCAATAATCTATCATCAAGCATCATTCATCAATAATCAATCGTCAATCATCAATCATCAATCATCAATCATCAATCATCAATCATCAATCATCAATCATCAATCACCAATCATCAATCATCAATCATCAATCATCAATCAACAATTATCAATCATCAATCATCAATCATCAATCATCAATCATCAGTCATCAATCATCAATCATCAATCATCAATCATCAATCATCAATCATCAATCATCAATCACCAATCATCAATCATCAATCATTAATTATCAATCATCAATCATCAATCATCAATCATCAATCATCAATCATCAATCATCAATCATCAATCATCAATCACCAATCATCAATCATCACTCATCAATCATCAATCATCAATCATCAATCACCAATCATCCAACATCAATCATCAATCATCAATCATCAATCATCAATCATCAATCATCAATCATCAATCATCAATCATCAATCGTCAATCATCAATCATCAATCATCAATCATCAATCATCAATCATCAATCATCAATCATCAATCATCAACCATCAATCATCGATCATCAATAATCAATCATCAATCATCAATCATCAATCATCAATCGTCAATCATCAATCATCAATCATCAATCATCAATCATCAATCATCAATCATCAATCATCAATAATCTATCATCAAGCATCACTCATCAATCATCAATCATCAATCATCAATCATCAATCGTCAATCATCAATCATCAAGAATCAATCATCAATCATCAATCATCAATCATCAATCATCAATCATCAATCATCAGTCATCAATCATCAATCATCAATCATCAATTATCAATCATCAATCATCAATTATTAATCATCAATCATCAATCTTCAACCATCAATCATCAATCATAATTCATCATTCATCATTCATCAATCATCAATCATGATTCATCAATCATCAATCATCAATCATCAATCATCAATCATCAATCATTAATCATCAATCATCAATCATAAATCATAAATCATCAATCATCAATCATCAATCATCAATCATCAATTATCAATTATCAATCATCAATCATCAATCATCAATCATCAATCATCAATTATTAATTATCAATCATCAATCATCAATCATCAACCATCAATCATCAATCATCAATCATCAATCATCAATCATCAATCATCAATCATCAATCATCAATCATCAATTATCAATCATCAATCATCAATCATCAATCATCAATTATCAATCATAATTCATCATTCATCAATCATCAATCATCAATCATCAATCATCAATCATCAATCATCAATCATCAATCATCAATCATCAATCATCAATCATCAATCATCAATCATCAATCATCAATCATCAATCATCAATCATCAATCATCAATCATCAATCATCAATCATCAATCATCAATCATCAATCATTAATCATCAATCATCAATCATCAATCATCAATCATCAATCATCAATCATCAATTATTAATCATCAATCATCAATCATTAATCATCAATCATCAATCATCAATCATCAATCATCAATCATCAATCGTCAATTATCAATCATAATTCATCATTCATCAATCATCAATCATGAATCATAAGTCATCGATCATCATTCACTAATCATCAACCTTCAATCATCGATCAAAACCATCCATCAGTTATCATCAATCATCAATCATCAATCATCAATCATTAATCATAAATCATCAATCATCAATCATCGATCATCAATCATCAATCATCAATCATGAATCAACAATCATCGATCATCAATCATCAATTATCAATCATAATACTTCATTCATCAATCATCAATCATGAATCATAAGTCATCGATCATCATTCACTAATCATCAACCTTCTATAATCATCAAAACCATCCATCAGTTATCATCAATCATCAATCATTAATCATTAATCATCAATCATCAATCATCAATCATCAATCATCAATCATCAATCATCAATCATCAATCATCAATCATCAATCATCAATCATCAATCATCAATCATCATTCGTCAACCATCAATCATCAATCATCAATCATCAATCATCAATCATCAATCATCAATCATCAATCATCAATCATCAATCATCAATCATTAATCATCAATCATCAATCATCAATCATCAATCATCAATCATCAATCATCAATCATCAATCATCAATCATCAATCATCAATCATCAATCATCAATCATCAATCATCAATCATCAATCATCAATCATCAATCATCAATCATCAATCATCAATCATCAATCATCAATCATCAATCATCAATCATCAATCATCAATCATCAATCATCAATCATAAATCATCAATCATCAATCAACAAACATCAATCAACAATCATCAATCATCAAACATCAATCATCAATAATCTATCATCAATCATCTTTCATTAATCATCAACCATCCATCATCCGTCATCAATCATCAACCATCAATCATGGATCATCATTCATCAATCATCAATGACCAGTACTCATTCATCAATCATTGATCATCATTCATATATCATAAGTCATCAATCATCTTTCACTTATCATCAATCATCAATCATCAATCATCAATCATCAATCATCAATCATCAATCATCAATCATCAATCACCAATCATCAATCATCAATCATCAATCTTCAATCATCAATCATCAATCATCAATCATCAATCATCAATCATCAATCATCAATCATCAATCATCAATCATCAATCATCAATCATCAATCATCAATCATCAATCATCAATCATCAATCATCAATCATCAATCATCAATCATCAATCATCAATCATCAATCATCAATCATCAATCATCAATCATCAATCATCAATCATCAATCATCAATCATCAATCATCAATCATCAATCATCAATCATCAATCATCAATCATTAATCATCAATCATCAATCATCAATCATCAATCATCAATCATCAATCATCAATCATCAATCATCAATCATCAATCATCAATCATCAATCATCAATCATCAATCATCAATCATAAATCATCAATCATCAATCAACAAACATCAATCAACAATCATCAATCATCAAACATCAATCATCAATAATCTATCATCAATCATCTTTCATTAATCATCAACCATCCATCATCCGTCATCAATCATCAACCATCAATCATGGATCATCATTCATCAATCATCAATGACCAGTACTCATTCATCAATCATTGATCATCATTCATATATCATAAGTCATCAATCATCTTTCACTTATCATCAATCATCAATCATCACTCATCCATCACCAATCATCAATCATCAATCATCAATCATCAATCATCAATCATCAATCATCAATCATCAATCATCAATCATCAATCATCAATCATCAATCATCAATCATCAATCACCAATCATCAATCATTAATTATCAGTCATCAATCATCAATCATCAATCATCAATCATCAATCATCAATCATCAATCATCAATCACCAATCATCAATCATCACTCATCAATCATCAATCATCAATCATCAATCATCAATCATCAATCATCAATCATCAATCATCAATCATCAATCATAAATCATCATTCATCAATCATCAATCATCAATCATCAATCATCAATCATCAGTCATCAATTATCAATCATCAATCATCAATCATCAATCATCAATCATCAATCATCAATCATCAATCATCAATCATCAATCATCAATCATCAATCATCAATCATCAATCATCAATCATCAATCACCAATAATCAATCATCAATCATTAATTATCAATCATCAATCATCAATCATCAATCATCAATCACCAATCATCAATCATCACTCATCAATCATCAATCATCAATCATCAATCATCAATCATCAATCAACAATCATCAATCATCAATCATCAATCATCCAACATCAATCATCAGTCATCAATCATCAATCATCAATCATCACTCATCAATCATCAAGGATCAAGCATCAATCATCAATCATCAATCATCAATCACCGATCAAAACCATCCATCAGTTATCATCAATCATCAATCATCAATCATTAATAATTAATCATCAATCATCAATCATCAATCATCAATCATCAAGCATCAAGCATCAAGCATCAATCATCAATCATCAATCATCAATCATCAATCACCGATAAAAACCATCCATCAGTTATCATCAATCATCAATCATTAATAATTAATCATCAATCATCAATCATCAATCATCAATCATCAATCATCAATCATCAATCATCAATCATCAATCATCAATCATCAATCATCAATCATCAATCATCAATCATCAATCATCAATCATCAATAATCAATCATCAATCATCAATCATCAATCATCAATCATCAATCATCAATCATCAATCATCAATCATCAATCACCAATCATCAATCATCAATCATAAATCATAAATCATAAATCATCAATCATCAATCATCAATCATTAATAATTAATCATCAATCATCAATCATCAATCATCAATCATCAATCATCAAGCATCAAGCATCAAGCATCAATCATCAATCATCAATCATCAATCATCAATCACCGATAAAAACCATCCATCAGTTATCATCAATCATCAATCATTAATAATTAATCATCAATCATCAATCATCAATCATCAATCATCAATCATCAATCATCAATCATCAATCATCAATCATCAATCATCAATCATCAATCATCAATCATCAATCATCGATCATCAATCATCAATTATCAATCATCAATCATCATTCATCAAGCATCAACCATCAACCATCAATCATCAATCATCAATCATCAATCATCAATCACCAATCATCAATCATCAATCATAAATCATAAATCATAAATCATCAATCATCAATCATCAATCATCACTCATCAATCATCAATCATCAATCATGAATCATGAATCATCAATCATCAATCATCATTCATCAATCATCAAT
>CATOZT010000094.1:20000-52500 GCA_954870665.1 Stratiomys singularior
ATCAATCATCAATCATCAATCATCAATCATCAATCATCAATCATCAATCATCAATCATCAATCATCAATCATCAATCATCAATCATCAATCATCAATCATCAATCATCAATCATCAATCATCAATCATCAATCATCAATCATCAATCATCAATCATCAATCATCAATCATCAATCATAAATCATCAATCATCAATTATCAATCATCAATCATCAATCATCGATCATCAATCATCAATTATCAATCATCAATCATTATTCATCAAGCATCAACCATCAATCATCAATCATCAATCATCAATCACCAATCATCAATCATCAATCATAAATCATAAATCATAAATCATAAATCATAAATCATCAATCATCAATCATCAATCATCAATCATCAATCATCAATCATAAATCACTTATAATCAATCATCCATCATCAATCTTGAGTCATCAATCATCAATCATCAATCATCAATCATGAATCAACAATCATCAATCATCAATTATCAATCATAATTCATCATTCATCAATCATCAATCATGAATCATAAGTCATCGATCATCATTCACTAATCATCAACCTTCACTCATCGATCAAAACCATCCATCAGTTATCATCAATCATCAATCATCAATCATCAATCATCACTCATCAATCATCAATCATCAATCATGAATCATGAATCATCAATCATCAATCATCAATCATCAATCATCAATTATCAATCATCAATCATCAATCATCAATCATCAATCATCAATCATCAATCATCAATCATCAATCATCAATCATCAATCACCACTCATCAATCATCAATCATTAATTATCAATCATCAATCATCAATCATCAATAATCAATCATCAATCATCAATCATCAATCATCAATCATCAATCATCAATCATCAATCATCAATCACCAATCATCAATCATCACTTATCAATCATCAATCATCAATCATCAATCATCAATCAACAATCATCAATCATCAATCATCCAACATCAATCATCAATCATCAATCATCAATCATCAATCATCAATCATCAATCATCAATCATCAATCATCAATCATCACTCATCAATCATCAAGCATCAATCATCAATCATCAATCATCAATCATCAATCATTAATCATCAATCATCAACCATCAATCATGGATCATCAATAATATGTCATCAATGATCAGTACTCATTCATCAATCATTGATCATCAATCATCAATCATCAATAATCAATCATCAATCATCAATCATCAATCATCAATCATAAATCATCAATCATCAATCATCAATCATCAATCATCAATCATCAATCATCAATCATCAATCATCAATCATCAATCATCAATCATCAATCATCAATCATCAATCATCAATCATCAATCATCAATCATCAATCATCAATCATCAATCATCAATCATCAATCATCAATCATCAATCATCAATCATCAATCATCAATCATCAATCAACAATCATCAATCATCAATCATCAATCATCAATCATCAATCATCAATAATCTATCATCAATCATCTTTCATTAATCATCAACCATCCATCATCCGTCATCAATCATCAACCATCAATCATGCATCATCAATCATCAATCATCAATGATCCATACTCAATCATCAATCATTGATCATCAATTATCAATCATCAATCATAAGTCATCAATCATCAATCATCAATGATCAGTACTCATTCATCAATCATTGATCATCAATTATCAATCATCAATCATAAATCATCAATCATCGATCATCACTCATCAATCACCAATCATCAATCATCAATCATCAATCATCAATCATCAATCATCAATCATCAATCATCAATCATCAATCATCAATCATCAATCATCAATCATCAATCATCAATCATCAATCATCAATCATCAATCATCAATCATCAATCATCAATCAACAATCACCAATCATCAATCATCAATCATCAATCATCAATCATCAATCATCAATCATCAATCAACAATCATCAATCATCAATCATTAATCATATATCATCAATCAACAATCATCAATCATCAATCATCAAACATCAATCATCAATCATCAATCATCAATCATATATCATCAATCATCAATCATCAATCATCAATCATCAAACATCAATCATCAATCATCAATCATCAATCATCAATCATCAATCATCAATCATCAATCATCAAACATCAATCATCACTCATAAATCATCAATCATCAATCATCAATCATAAACCATCAATCATCAATCATCAATCATCAATCATCAATCACCAATCATCAATTATCAATCATCAAACATCAATCATCAATCATCAATCATCAATCATCAATCATCAAACATCAATCATCAATCATCAATCACCAATCATCAATCATCAATCATCAATCATCAATCATCAATCATCAATCATCAATCATAAATCATCAATCATCAGTCATCAATCATTGATCATCAATCATCTATCATCAATAATAAATCATCTATCATCAATCATCAATCATCAATCATTAATCATCAATCATCAGTCATCCATCATCAATCATCAATCATCAATCATCAATCATCAATCATCAATCATCAATCATCAATCTTCAACCATCAATCATCAATCATCAATCATCAATCATCAATCATTAACCATCAATCTTCAATCATTAATCATCAATCATCAATCATCAATGATGAATCATCAATCATCAATCATTAATCATCAATCATCAATCATTAGTTATCAATCATCAATCATCAATCATCAATCATCAATCATCAATCATCAATCATCAATCATCAATCATCAATCATCAATCAGCAATCATCAATCATAAATCATCAATCATCAATCATCAGTCATCAATCATTAATCATCAATAATCTATCATCAATCATCATTCATTAATCATCTACCATCCATCATCCGTTATCAATCATCAACAATCAATCATGGATCATCAATAATATGTCATCAATGATCAGTACTCTTTCATCAATCATTGATCATCAATCATCAATTATCAATCATAAGTCATCAATCATCTTTCACTTATCATCAATCATCAATCATCAATAATCAATCACCAATCATCAATCATCAATCATCAATCATCAATGATCAATCATCAATCATCAATCATCAATCATCAATCAACAATCAACAATCATCAATCATCAATCATCAATCATCAATCATCAATCATCAATCATCCATCATCAATAATCACTCATCAATAATCTATCATCAATCATCATTCATTAATCATCTACCATCCATCATCCGTTATCAATCATCAACAATCAATCATGGATCATCAATAATATGTCATCAATGATCAGTACTCTTTCATCAATCATTGATCATCAATCATCAATTATCAATCATAAGTCATCAATCATCTTTCACTTATCATCAATCATCAATCATCAATAATCTATCACCAACCATCAATCATCAATCATCAATCATCAATCATCAATCATCAATCATCAATCATCAATCATCAATCATCAATCATCAATCATCAATCATCAATCATCAATCATCAATCATCAATCATCAATCATCAATCATCAATCATCAATCATCAATCATCAATCACCAATCATCAATCATCACTCACCAATCATCAATCATCAATCACCAATCATCAATCAATAATCATCAATCATCAACCATCCAATTTAAATCATCAATCATCAATCATCAATCATCAAGCATTAATCATCAATCATCAATCATCAATCATCAATCATCAATCATCAATCATCAATCATCAATCATCAATCATCAATCATCAATCATCAATCATCAATCATCAATCATCAATCATCAATCATCAATCATCAATCATCAATCATCAATCATCAATTATCAATTATCAGTCATCAATCATCAATCATCAATCATCGATCATCAATCATCAATCATCAATCATCAATCATCAATCATCAATCATCAATCACCAATCATCAATCATCAATCATCAATCATCAGTCATCAATCATCAATCATCAATCATCAATCATGATTCATCATTCATCAATCATTAATTATCAATTATCAATCATCAATTATCAATCATCAATCATCTATCATCAATCATCAATCATCAATCATCAATCATCAATCATCAATCACCAATCATCAATCATCACTCATCAATCATCAATCATCAATCACCAATCATCAATCAACAATCATCAATCATCAACCATCCAATATCAATCATCAATCATCAATCATCAATCATCAATCATCAATCATCAATCACCAATCATCAATCATCAATCATCAATCATCAATCATCAATCATCAATCATCAAACATCAATCATCAATCATCAATCATCAATCATCAATCATCAATCATCAATCATCAATCATCAATCATCAATCATCAATCATCAGTCATCAATCTTCAATCAACAATCATCAATCATCAACCATCCAATATCAATCATCAATCATCAATCATCAATCATCAATCATCAATCATTAATCATTAATCATCAATTATGAATCATGAATCATGAATCATCAATCATCAAAATTTAACCATCAATCATCAATAATCAATTATCAATTAGCATTCATCAATCTCCGGGAATCAAACACCAATCATCAATCTTCATTTATCAATCATCAATCATCAATCATCAATAATCTATCATCAATTATCAATCATCAATCTTCATTCATCAATCATTAATCATCAATCATCAATTTCAATCATCAATCATCAATCATCAATCATCAATCATCAATCATCAATCATCAATCATCAAACATCAATCATCAATCATCAATCATCAATCATCAATCATCAATCATCAATCATCAATCATCAATCATCAATCATCAATCATCAATCATCAATCATCAATCATCAATCATCAATCATCAATCATAAATCATCAATCATCAATCATCAATCATCAATCATCAATCATCAATCATCAATCATCAATCATCAGTCATCAACCATCAATCATCAATCATCAATCATCAATCATCAATCATCAATTATCAATCATCAGTCATCAATCATCAATCATCAATCATCAATCATCAATCATCAATCATCAATCATCAATCATCAATCATCAATCACCAATCATCAATCATCAATCATCAATCATCAATCATCAATCATCAGTCATCAATCATCAATCATCAATCATCAATCATCAATCATCAATCATCAATCATCAATCATCAATCATCATTCATCATTCATCAATCATTAATTATCAATCATCAATCATCAATCATCAATCATCTATCATCAATCATCAATCATCAATCATCAATCATCAATCATCAATCACCACTTATCAATCATCACTCATCAATCATCAATCATCAATCACCAATCATCAATCAACAATCATCAATCATCAACCATCCAATATCAATCATCAATCATCAATCATCGATCAAAACCATGCATCAGTTATCATCAATTATCAATCATCAATCATCAATCATCAATCATCAATCATCAATCATCAATCATCAATCATCAATCATCAATCATCAATCATCAATCACCAATCATCAATCATCAATCATCAATTATCAATCATCAATCATCAATCATCAATCATCAATCATCAATCAGCAATCATCGATCATCAATCATCACTCATCAATCATCAATCACCAATCATTATTCATCAATCATCAATCATTAATTATCAATCATCAATCATCAATCATCAATCATCAATCATCAATCATCAATCATCAATCATCAATCATCAATCATCAATCATTAATCATCACTCATCAATCATCAATCATCAATCAACAATCATCAATCATCAATCATCAATCATCCAACATCAATCATCAATCACTTATCATCAATCATCCATCATCCATCATGAGTCATCAATCATCAATCATCAAGCATCAACCATCAATCATCAATCATCAATCATCAATCATCAATCATCAATCATAAATCATCAATCATCAATCATCAATCATCAATCATCAATCATCAATCATCAATCATCAATCATCAATCATCAATCATCAATCAGCAATCATAAATCATCAATCATCAATCATAAATCACTTATAATCAATCATCCACCATTAATCTTGAGTCATCAATCATCAATCATCAATCATCAATCATCAATCATCAATCATCAATCATCAATCATCAATCATGAATCAACAATCATCAATCATCAATTTTCAATCATAATTCATCATTCATCAATCATCAATGATGAATCATAAGTCACCGTTTATATTCCCTAATCATCAACCTTCAATCATCGATCAAAACCATCCATCAGTTATCACATATCATCAATCATCAATCATTAATCATCAATAATCAATCATCAATCATCAATCATCAATCATCAATCATCAATCATCAATCATCAATCATCAATCATCAATTATCAATCATCAATCAGCAATCATCAATCATCAATCATCAGTCATCAACCATCAATCAACAATCATCAATCATCAATCATCAATCATCAATTATCAATCATCAGTCATCAATCATCAATCATCAATCATCAATCATCAATCATCAATCATCAATCATCAATCATCAATCATCAATCATCAATCACCAATCATCAATCATCAATCATCAATCATCAATCATCAGTCATCAATCATCAATCATCAATCATCAATCATCAATCATCAATCATCAATCATCAATCATCAATCATCAGTCATCAATCATCAATCATCAATCATCAATCATCAATCATCAATCATCAATCATCAATCATCAATCATCAATCACCAATCATCAATCATCAATCATCAATCATCAATCATCAATCATCAGTCATCAATCATCAATCATCAATCATCAATCATCAATCATCAATCATCTATCATCAATCATCAATCATCAATCAACAATCATCAATCATCAACCATCCAATATCAATCATCAATCATCGATCAAAACCATCCATCAGTTATCATCAATCATCAATCATCAATCATCAATCATCAATCATCAATCATCAATCATCAATCATCAATCATCAATCATCAATCATCAATCATCAATCATCAATCATAAATCACCAATCATCAATCATCAATCATCAATCATCAATCATCAATCATCAATCATCAATCATCAATCATCAATCATCAATCATCAATCATCAATCATCAATCATCAATCACCAATCATCAATCATCAATCATCAATTATCAATCATCAATCATCAATCATCAATCATCAATCATCAATCATCAATCATCAATCATCAATCATCAATCATCAATCATCAATCATCAATTATCAATCATCAATCATCAATCATCAATCATCAATCATCAATCATCAATCATCAATCATCAATCATCAATCATCAATCACCAATCATCAATCATCAATCATCAATTATCAATCATCAATCATCAATCATCAATCATCAATCATCAATCATCAATCATCAATCAGCAATCATCGATCATCAATCATCAATCATCAATCACCAATCATCAATCATCAATCATCAATCATCAATCATTATTCATCAATCATCAATCATTAATTATCAATCATCAATCATCAATCATCAATCATCAATCATCAATCATCAATCATCAATCATCAATCATCAATCATCAATCATCAATCATCAATCATCAATCATCAATCATCAATCATCAATCATCAATCATCAATCATCAATCATCAATCATCAATCATCAATCATCAATCATCAATCATCAATCACCAATCATCAATCATCAATCATCAATTATCAATCATCAATCATCAATCATCAATCATCAATCATCAATCATCAATCATCAATCATCAATCATCAATCATCAATCATCAATCATCAATCATCAATCATCAATCACCAATCATCAATCATCAATCATCAATTATCAATCATCAATCATCAATCATCAATCATCAATCATCAATCATCAATCATCAATCATCAATCAGCAATCATCGATCATCAATCATCAATCATCAATCACCAATCATTATTCATCAATCATCAATCATTAATTATCAATCATCAATCATCAATCATCAATCATCAATCATCAATCATCAATCATCAATCATCAATCATCAATCATCAATCATTAATCATCACTCATCAATCATCAATCATCAATCAACAATCATCAATCATCAATCATCCAACATTAATCATCAATCATCAATCACTTATCATCAATCATCCATCATCCATCATGAGTCATCAATAATCAATCATCAAGCATCAACCATCAATTATCAATCATCAATCATCAATCATCAATCATCAATCATAAATCATCAATCATCAATCATCAATCATCAATCATCAATCATCAATCATCAATCATCAATCATCAATCATAAATCGTCAATCATCAATCATCAATCATAAATCACTTATAATCAATCATCCACCATTAATCTTGAGTCATCAATCATCAATCGTCAATCATCAATCATCAATCATCAATCATCAATCATGAATCAACAATCATCAATCATCAATTTTCAATCATAATTCATCATTCATCAATCATGAATCATAAGTCATCGTTTATATTCCCTAATCATCAACCTTCAATCATCGATCAAAACCATCCATCAGTTATCACATATCATCAATCATCAATCATCAATCATCAATCATCAATCATCAATCATCAATCATCAATCATCAATCATCAATCATCAATCATCAATCATCAATCATCAATCATCAATCATCAATAATCAATCATCAATCATCAATTATCAATCATCAATCATCAATCATCAATCATCAATCATCAATCATCAATCATCAATTATCAATCATCAATCATCAATCATCAATCATTAATCATCAATCATCATTCATCAATCATCAATCATTAATTATCAATCATCAATCATCAATCATCAATCATCAATCATCAATCATCAATCATCAGTCATCAATCATCAATCATCAATCATCAATTATCAATCATCAATCATCTATCATCAATCATCAATCATCTATCATCAATCATCAATCATCCATCATCAATCATCAATCATCAATCATCTATCATCAATCATCAATCATCAATCGTCAATCATCAATCATCAATCATCAATCATCAATCATCAATCATCAATCATCAATCATCAATCATCAATCATCAATATTAATCATCAATCATCACTCATCAATCATCAATCATCAATTATCAATCATCAATCATCAATCATCAATCATCATTCACAAATCGTCAATGATGAATCATAAGTCACCGATCATCATTCACTAATCATCAATCTTCAATCATCGATCTAAACCATCCATCATCAATCATCAATCATCAATCATCAATCATCAATCATCAATCATTATTCATCAATCATCAATCTTCAATCATCAATCATGAGTCAATCATCAATTATCAATCATCAATCATCAATTATCATTCATCAATCATCAATCATCAATCATCACTAATCAATCATCAATCATCAATCATCAATCATCAATCATCAATCATCAATCATCAATCATCAATCATCAATTATCAATTATCAATCATCAATCATCAATTATCAATCATCAATTATCAATAATCAATCATCGATCATCAATCATCAATCATCAATCATCAATCATCAATCATCAATCATCAATCATAAATCATCAATCATCAATCATCAATCATCTATCATCAATCAACAATTATCAATCATCAATTATCAATCATCAATCATCAATCATCAATCATCATTTACTTATCATCAATCATCCATCATCAATCATCAATCATGAATCATCAATCATCAATCATCAATCATCAATCATCAATCATCAATTATCAATCATCGATCATCAATGATCAATCATCAATCATCAATCATCAATCATCAATCATCAATTATCAATAAACAGTTCTCAATTATCAATCATCAATCATCAATCATCAGTCATCAATAATCAATCATCAATCATCAATCGTCAATCATCAATCTTCATTTATCAATCATCAATCATAAATTATCAAGCATCAATCATCAATTATTAATCATCAAGCATCAATCGTCAATCATTAATCATCAACCATCAATCATCAATCATCAATCATCAATCATCAATTATCAATCATCAGTCATCATTCATCAATCATCAATCATGAGTCATAAGTCACCGACAATCATTCACTAATCATCAACCTTCAATCATCGATCTAAACCATCCATCATCAATCATCAATCATCAATCATCACTCATCAATCATCAATCATCAATCATCAATCATTAATCATCAATCATCCATCATCAATCATCAATCATCAATCATCAATCATCAATTATCAATCATCAATCATCAATCATCAATCATCAATCATCAATAATCAATAATCAATCATCAATCATCAATCATCAATCATCATACATCAATAATCAATCATCAATCATCAATCATCAATCATCAATCATCAATCATCAATCATCAATCATCAATCATCAATCATCAATCATCAATCATCAATCATCAATCATCAATCATCAATCATCAATCTTCAATCATCAATCATCAATCATCAATCATAAATCATCAATCATCAATCATCAATCATCAATCATCGATCATCAATTAACAATCATCAATCATTAATTATAAATTATCAGTCATCAATCATCAATCATTAATCATCAATCATAAATCATCAATCATCAATCATCAATCATCAATCATCATTCACCAATCGTCAATGATGAATCATAAGTCACCGATCATCATTCAGTAATCATCAACCTTCAATCATCGATCTAAACAATCCATCATCAATCATCAATCATCAATCATCAATCATTAATCATCAATCATCAATCTTCAATCATCAATCATCAATTATCAATCATCAATCATAAGTCAATCATCAATTATCAATCATCAATCATCAATTATCAATCATCAATTATCAATCATCAATCATCAATCATCAATCATCAATCATCAATCATCAATTATCAATCATCAATCATCAATCATCAATCATCAATTATCAATCACCAACCATCAATAATCAATCATCAATCATCAATCATCAATCATCAATCATCAACCATCAATCATCAATCATAAATCATCAATCATCAATCATCAATCATCAATCAACAATTATCAATCATCCATTATCAATCATCAATCACCAATCATCAATCATCAATCATCATTCACTTATCATCAATCATCCATCATCAATCATCAGTCATCAATCATCAATCATCAATCATCAATCATCAATCATCAATCATCAATCATCAATCATCAATTATCAAGCATCAATCATCAATCATCAATCATCAATCATCAATTATCAATCATCAATCATCAATCATCAATCATCAATCATCAATAATCAATAAACAATCATCAATTATCAATCATCAATCATCAATCATCAGTCATCAATAATCAATCATCAATCATCAATCATCAATCATCAATCATCAATCATCAATCATCATTCTTCATTTATCAATCATCAATCATCAATTATCAATCATCAATCATCAATTATTGATCATCAATCATCAATCATTAATCATCAACCATCAATCATCAATCATAAATTATCAATCATCAATCATCATTCATCAATCATTGATCATGAATCATAAATCACCGATCATCATTCACTAATCATCAACCTTTAATCATCGATCTAAACCATCCATCATCAATCATCAATCATCAATCATCAATCATCAATCATCAATCATCAATCATCAATCATCAATCATCAATCATCAATAATCAATCATCAATCATCAATCATCAATCATCAATCATCAATCATTAATCATCAATCATCAATCATCAATCATCAATCATCAATCATCCATCATCAATCATCAATCATCAATCATCAATCATCAATCATCAATTATCAATCATCAATCATCAATCATCAATCATCAATCATGAATCATCAATAATCAATCATCAATCATCAATCATCAATCATCAAACATCAATAATCAATCATCAAACATCAATCATCAATCATCAATCATCAATCATCAATCATCAATCATCAATCATCAATCATCAATAATTAATCATCAATAATCAATCATCAATCATCAATCATCAATCATCAATCATCAATCATCAATCATCAATCATAAATCATCAATCATCAATCATCAATCATCAATCATCAATCATCAATCATCAATCATCAATCATCAATTAATAATCATTAATTATAAATTATCAATCATCAATCATCCATCATCAATCATCAATCATCAATCATCAATCATCAATCATCAATCATCAATCATCAATCATCAATCATCAATCATCAATCATGAATCATCAATCATCAATCATCAATCATCAATCATCAATCATGAATCATGAATCATCAATCATCAATCATCAATCATCAATCATCAATCATCACTCATCAATCATCAATCATCAATCATCAATCATCAATCATTAATCATCATTCACCAATCATCAATGATGAATCATAAGTCACCGATCATAATTCACTAATCATCAACCTTCAATCATCGATCTAAACCATCCATCATCCATCATCAATAATCACTCATTAATCATCAATCATCAATCTTCAATCATCAATCATCAATTATCAATCATCAATTATCAATCATCAATCATCAATCATCAATCATCAATCATCAATCATCAATCATCAATCATCAATCATCAATTATCAATCATCAATCATCAATCATCAATCATCAATCATCAATCATCAATCATCAATCATCAATCATCAATCATCAATCATCAATCATCAATCATCAATCATCAATCATAAATCATCAATCATCAATCATCAATCATCAATTAACAATCATCAATCATTAATTATAAATTATCAATCATCAATCATCAATCATCAATTATTAATCATCAATCATCAATCATCAATCATCAACCATCAACCATCAATCATCAATCATCAATCATCAATCATCATTCACCAATCATCAATGATGAATCATAAGTCACCGATCATAATTCACTAATCATCAACCTTCAATCATCGATCTAAACCATCCATCATCCATCATCAATAATCACTCATTAATCATCAATAATCAATCTTCAATCATCAATCATCAATTATCAATCATCAATTATCAATCATCAATCATCAATCATCAATCATCAATCATCAATCATCAATCATCAATCATCAATCATCAATCATCAATCATCAATCATCAATCATCAATCATCAATCATAAATCATCAATCATCAATCATCAATCATCAATTAACAATCATCAATCATTAATTATAAATTATCAATCATCAATCATCAATCATCAATCATCAATCATCAATCATCAATCATCAATCATCAATCATCAATCATCACTCATCAATCATCAACCATCAATCATCAATCATCAATCATCGATCATCAATCATCAATCATCAATTATCAATCATCAATCATCAATCATCAATCATCAATCATCAATCATCAATCATCAATAATCAATCATCAATCACCATTCATCAATCATCAATCATCAATCATCAATTATTAATCATCAATCATCAATCATCATTCATCAATCATCAACCATCAACCATCAATCATCAATCATCAATCATCAATCATCAATCACCAATCATCATTCACCAATCTTCAATGATGAATCATAAGTCACCGATCATCATTCACTAATCATAAACCTTCAATCATCGATCTAAAATATCCATCATCAATCATCAATTATCAATCATCAATCATTAATCATCATTCATCAATCATCAATCATCAATTATTAATCATCAATCATCAATCATCATTCATCAATCATCAATCATAAATCATCAATCATCAATCATCGAACATCTATCATCAATCAACAATTATCAATCATCAATTATCAATCATCAATCATCAATCATCAATCATCATTCACTTATCATCAATCATCCATCATGAATTATCAGTCATCAATCATCAATCATCAAGCATCAATCATCAATCATCAATCGTCAATCATCAATTATCAATCATCAATCATCAATCATCAATCATCAATAAACAATCATCGATTATCAATCATCAATCATCAATCATCAGTCATCAATAATCAATCATCAATCATCAATCATCAATCATCAATCATCAATCATCAATCATCAATCATCAATCATCAATCATCAATCATCAATCTTCATTTATCAATCATCAATCATAAATCATCAATTATCAATCATCAATCATAAATTATTAATCATCAATCATCAATCATTAATCATCAACCATCAACCATCAATCATCAATCATAAATTATCAATCATCAATCATCATTCATCAATCATCAATCATCAATCATCAATCATCAATCATCAATCATCAATCATCAATCATCAATCATCAAACATCAATAATCAATCATGAATCATCTGTCATCAATCATCAATCATCAATTATCAATCTTCAATCATCAATCATCAATCATCAATCATCAATCATCAATCATCAATCATCACTCATCAATCATCAATCATCAATCATCAATCATCAATCATCAATCATCAATCATCAATCATCAATCATCAATCATCAATCATCAATTATCAATCATCAATCATCAATCATCAATCATCAATCATCAATCATCAATCATCAATAATCAATCATCAATCACCATTCATCAATCATCAATCATCAATCATCAATTATTAATCATCAATCATCAATAATCATTCATCAATCATCAATCATAAATCATCAATCATCAATCATCGAACATCTATCATCAATCAACAATTATCAATCATCAATTATCAATCATCAATCATCAATCATCACTCATCATTCACTTATCGTCAATCATCCATCATGAATTATCAGTCATCAATCATCAATCATCAAGCATCAATCATCAATCATCAATCGTCAATCATCAATTATCAATCATCAATCATCAATCATCAATCATCAATAAACAATCATCGATTATCAATCATCAATCATCAATCATCAGTCATCAATAATCAATCATCAATCATCAATCATCAATCATCAATCATCAATCATCAATCATCAATCATCAATCATCAATCTTCATTTATCAATCATCAATCATAAATCATCAATTATCCATCATCAATCATAAATTATTAATCATCAATCATCAATCATTAATCATCAACCATCAATCATCAAT
Organism: Stratiomys singularior; assembly: GCA_954870665.1. Taxonomy (NCBI): domain Eukaryota; kingdom Metazoa; phylum Arthropoda; class Insecta; order Diptera; family Stratiomyidae; genus Stratiomys; species Stratiomys singularior. Next base: position 35,203 of record CATOZT010000094.1, read on the forward strand.
CATAAATTATCAATCATCAATCATCATTCATCAATCATCAATCATCAATCATCAATCATCAATCATCAATCATCAATCATCAAACATCAATAATCAATCATGAATCATCTGTCATCAATCATCAATCATCAATTATCAATCTTCAATCATCAATAATCAATCATCAATCATCAATCATCAATCATCAATCATCAATCATCAATCATCAATCATCAATCATCAATTATCAATCATCAATCATCAATCATCAATCATACATCATCAATCATCAATCATCAATCATCAATCATCAATCATCAATCATCAATCATCAATCATCAATCATCAATCATCAATCATCAATCATCAATCATCAATCATCAATCATCAATCATCAATGATCAAGCATCAAGCATCAATCATCAATGATCAAGCATCAATCATCAATCATCAATCATCAATCATCAATCATCAATCATCAATCATCAATCATCAAACATCAATCATCAATCATCAATCATCAATCATCAATCATCAATCATCAATCATCAATCATCAATCATCAATCATCAATCAGCAATCAACAATCATCAATCATCCATCATCAATCATCAATCATCAATCATCCATCATCAATCATAAGTCATCAATCATCAATCATCAATCATCCATCATCAATAATCAATCATCAATCATCAATCATCACTCATCAATCATCAATCATCAATCATCAATCATCAAGCATCAATAATCAATAATCAATCATCAATCATCAATCATCAATCATCAACCATCAATAATCTATCATCAATCATCAATCATCAATCATCAATCATCAATCGTCAATCATCAATCATCAATCATCAATCATCAATCATCAATCACCATTCATCAATCATCAATCATGAATCATAAGTCACCGATCATCATTCACTTATCATCAACCTTCAATCATCGATCTAAACCATCCATCATCAATCATCAATCATCAATCATCAATCATCAATCATTAATCATCAATCAGCAATCTTCAATCATCAATCATCAATCATCAATCATAAATCATCAATCATCATTCATTAATCATCAATCATCAATCATCAATCATCAATTATCAATCATCAATCATCAATCATCAATCATCAATCATCAATCATCAATCATCAATCATCAATCATCAATCATCAATCATCAATCATCAATCATCATTCACCAATCATCAATGATGAATCATAAGTCACCGATCATAATTCACTAATCATCAACCTTCAATCATCGATCTAAACCATCCATCATCCATCATCAATAATCACTCATTAATCATCAATCATCAATCATCAATCATCAATCATCAATTATCAATCATCAATTATCAATCATCAATCATCAATCATCAATCATCAATCATCAATCATCAATCATCAATCATCAATCATCAATCATCAATCATCAATCATCACTCATCAATCATCAATCATCAATCATCAATCATCAATCATCAATCATCAATCATCAACCATCAACCATCAATCATCAATCATCATTCATCAATCATCAATCATCATTCACCAATCATCAATGATGAATCATAAGTCACCGATCATAATTCACTAATCATCAACCTTCAATCATCGATCTAAACCATCCATCATCCATCATCAATAATCACTCATTAATCATCAATCATCAATCATCAATCATCAATCATCAATTATCAATCATCAATTATCAATCATCAATCATCAATCATCAATCATCAATCATCAATCATCAATCATCAATCATCAATCATCAATCATCAATCATCAATCATCAATCATCAATCATCAATCATCAATCATGAATCATCAATCATCAATCATCAATCATCAATCATAAATCATCAATCATCAATCATCAATCATCAACCATCAATCATCAATCATCAATCATCAATCATCAATCATCAATCATCAATCATCAAACATCAATCACCATTCATCAATCATCAATCATGAATCATAAGTCACCGATCATCATTCACTTATCATCAACCTTCAATCATCGATCTAAACCATCCATCATCAATCATCAATCATCAATCATCAATCATTAATCATCAATCAGCAATCTTTAATCATCAATCATCAATCATCAATCATAAATCATCAATCATCATTCATTAATCATCAATCATCAATCATCAATCATCAGTTATCAATCATCAATCATCAATCATCAATCATCAATCATCAATCATCAATCATCAATCATCAATCATCAATCATCAATCATCAATCATCAATCATCAATCATCAATCATCAACATCAATCATCAATCATCAATCATTAATCATCAATCATCAATCATCAATCATCAATCATCAATAATCAATCATCAATCATCAATCATCAATCAATAATCATCAATCATCAATCATCCAACATCCAACATCAATCAGCAATCATCAATCACTTATCATCAATCATTCATAATCAATCATCAGTCATCAATAATCAATCATCAATCATCTATCATCAATCATAAGTCATCAATTATCAATCATCAATCATCAATCATAAGTCAATCATCAATCATCAATCACCAATTATCAATCATCAATCATCAATCATCAATCATCAATCATCAATCATCAATCATCAATCATCAATCATCAATCATCAATCATCAATCATCAATCATCAATCATCAATCATCAATTATCAATCATCAATCATCAATCATCAATCATCAATCATCAATCATCAATCATCAATCATCAATCATCAATCATCAATCATCAATCATCAATCATCAATCATCAATCATCAATCATCAATCATCAATCATCAATCATCAATCATCAATCATCAATCATCAATCATAAATCATCAATCATCAATCATCAATCATTAATTATAAATTATCAATCATCAATCATCAATCATCAATCATCAATCATCAATCATCAATCATCAATCATCAATCATCAATCATCAATCATCAATCATCAATCATCACTCATCAATCATCAATCATCAATCATCAATCATCCATCATCAATCATCAATCATCAATTATCAATCATCAATCATCAATCATCAATCATCAATCATCAATCATCAATCATCAATCATCAATAATCAATCATCAATCACCATTCATCAATCATCAATCATCAATTATTAATCATCAATCATCAATCATCATTCATCAATCATCAACCATCAACCATCAATCATCAATCATCAATCATCAATCATCAATCACCAATCATCATTCACCAATCATCAATGATTAATCATAAGTCACCGATCATCATTCACTAATCATAAACCTTCAATCATCGATCTAAAATATCCATCATCAATCATCAATTATCAATCATCAATCATTAATCATCATTCATCAATCATCAATCATCAATCATCAATCATCAATCATCAATCATCAATTATCAATCATCAATCATCAATCATCAATCATCAATCATCAATCATCAATTATCAATTATCAACCATCAATAATCAATCATCAATCATCAATCATCAATCATCAATCATCAATCATAAATCATCAATCATCAATCATCGAACATCTATCATCAATCAACAATTATCAATCATCAATTATCAATCATCAATCATCAATCATCAATCATCATTCACTTATCATCAATCATCCATCATCAATTATCAGTCATCAATCATCAATCATCAAGCATCAATCATCAATCATCAATCGTCAATCATCAATTATCAATCATCAATCATCAATCATCAATCATCAATAAACAATCATCGATTATCAATCATCAATCATCAATCATCAGTCATCAATAATCAATCATCAATCATCAATCATCAATCATCAATCATCAATCATCAATCATCAATCATCAATCATCAATCTTCATTTATCAATCATCAATCATAAATCATCAATTATCAATCATCAATCATAAATTATTAATCATCAATCATCAATCATTAATCATCAACCATCAATCATCAATCATAAATTATCAATCATCAATCATCATTCATCAATCATCAATCATCAATCATCAATCATCAAACATCAATAATCAATCATGAATCATCTGTCATCAATCATCAATCATCAATTATCAATCTTCAATCATCAATCATCTATCATCAATCATCAATCATCAATCATCAATCATCAATCATCAATCATCAATTATCAATCATCAATCATCAATCATCAATCATACATCATCAATCATCAATCATCAATCATCAATCATCAATCATCAATCATCAATCATCAATCATCAATCATCAATCATCAATCATCAATCATCAATCATCAATCATCAATCATCAATCATCAATGATCAAGCATCAATCATCAATCATCAATGATCAAGCATCAATCATCAATCATGAATCATCAATCATCAATCATCAATCATCAATCATCAATCATAAATCATCAATCATCAATCATCAATAATCAATCATCAATCATCAATCATCAATCATCACTCATCAATCATCAATCATCAATCATCAATCATCAAGCATCAATAATCAATAATCAATCATCAATCATCAATCATCAATCATCAACCATCAATAATCTATCATCAATCATCAATCATCAATCATCAATCATCAATCGTCAATCATCAATCATCAATCATCAATCATCAATCATCAATCATCAATCATCAATCATCAATCATCAATCATCAATCATCAATCATCAATCATCAATCATGAATCATCAATCATCAATCATCAATCATCAATCATAAATCATCAATCATCAATCATCAATCATCAACCATCAATCATCAATCATCAATCATCAATCATCAATCATCAATCATCAATCATCAATCATCAAACATCAATCACCATTCATCAATCATCAATCATGAATCATAAGTCACCGATCATCATTCACTTATCATCAACCTTCAATCATCGATCTAAACCATCCATCATCAATCATCAATCATCAATCATCAATCATCAATCATTAATCATCAATCATCACTCATCAATCATCAATCATCAATCATCAATCATCAATCATCATTCACCAATCATCAATGATGAATCATAAGTCACCGATCATAATTCACTAATCATCAACCTTCAATCATCGATCTAAACCATCCATCATCCATCATCAATAATCACTCATTAATCATCAATCATCAATCTTCAATCATCAATCATCAATTATCAATCATCAATTATCAATCATCAATCATCAATCATCAATCATCAATCATCAATCATCAATCATCGATCATCAATCATCAATCATCAATCATCAATCATCAATCATCAATCATCAATCATAAATCATCAATCATCAATCATCAATTAACAATCATCAATCATTAATTATAAATTATCAATCATCAATCATCAATCATCAATCATCAATCATCAATCATCAATCATCAATCATCAATCATCAATCATCAATCATCAATCATCAATCATCAATCATCAATCATCAATCATCAATCATCAATCATCACTCATCAATCATCAATCATCAATCATCAATCATCAATCATCAATCATCAATCATCAATCATCAATTATCAATCATCAATCATCAATCATCAATCATCAATCATCAATCATCAATAATCAATCATCAATCATCAATAATCAATCATCAATCACCATTCATCAATCATCAATCATCAATTATTAATCATCAATCATCAATCATCATTCATCAATCATCAACCATCAACCATCAATCATCAATCATCAATCATCAATCATCAATCACCAATCATCATTCACCAATCATCAATGATGAATCATAAGTCACCGATCATCATTCACTAATCATAAACCTTCAATCATCGATCTAAAATATCCATCATCAATCATCAATTATCAATCATCAATCATTAATCATCATTCATCAATCATCAATCATCAATCATCAATCATCAATCATCAATCATCAATCATCAATCATCAATCATCAATTATCAATCATCAATCATCAATCATTAATCATCAATCATCAATCATCAATCATCAATTATCACTTATCAACCATCAATAATCAATCATCAATCATCAATCATCAATCATCAATCATCAATCATAAATCATCAATCATCAATCATCGAACATCTATCATCAATCAACAATTATCAATCATTAATTATCAATCATCAATCATCAATCATCAATCATCATTCACTTATCATCAATCATCCATCATTAATTATCAGTCATCAATCATCAATCATCAAGCATCAATCATCAATCATCAATCATCAATCGTCAATCATCAATTATCAATCATCAATCATCAATCATCAATAAACAATCATCGATTATCAATCATCAATCATCAATCATCAGTCATCAATAATCAATCATCAATCATCAATCATCAATCATCAATCATCAATCATCAATCATCAATCTCCATTTATCAATCATCAATCATAAATCATCAATTATCAATCATTAATTATAAATTATTAATCATCAATCATCAATCATTAATCATCAACCATCAATCATCAATCATAAATTATCAATCATCAATCATCATTCATCAATCATCAATCATCAATCATCAATCATCAATCATCAATCATCAAACATCAATAATCAATCATGAATCATCTGTCATCAATCATCAATCATCAATTATCAATCTTCAATCATCAATCATCAATCATCAATCATCAATCATCAATCATCAATCATCAATCATCAATCATCAATCATCAATCATCAATCATCAATCATCAATCATCAATCATCAATCATCAATCATCAATCATCAATCATCAATCATCAATCATCAATCATCAAGCATCAATCATCAATCATCAATGATCAAGCATCAATCATCAATCATCAATCATCAATCATCAATCATCAATCATCAATCATCAATCATCAATCATCAATCATCAATCATCAATCATCAATCATAAGTCATCAATCATCAATCATCAATCATCCATCATCAATAATCAATCATCAATCATCAATCATCAATCATCACTCATCAATCATCAATCATCAATCATCAATCATCAAGCATCAATAATCAATAATCAATCATCAATCATCAATCATCAATCATCAACCATCAATAATCTATCATCAATCATCAATCATCAATCATCAATCATCAATCGTCAATCATCAATCATCAATCATCAATCATCAATCATCAATCATCAATCATCAATCATCAATCATCAATAATCAATCATCAATCATCAATCATCAATCATCAACCATCAATAATCGATCATCAATCATCAATCATCAATCATCAATCATCAATCGTCAATCATCAATCATCAATCATCAATCATCAATCATCAATCATCAATCATCAATCATCAATCATCAATCATCAATCATCAATCATCAATCATCAATCATCAATCATCAATCATGAATCATCAATCATCAATCATCAATCATCAATCATAAATCATCAATCATCAATCATCAATCATCAACCATCAATCATCAATCATCAATCATCAATCATCAATCATCAAACATCAATCACCATTCATCAATCATCAATCATGAATCATAAGTCACCGATCATCATTCACTTATCATCAACCTTCAATCATCGATCTAAACCATCCATCATCAATCATCAATCATCAATCATCAATCATCAATCATTAATCATCAATCAGCAATCTTCAATCATCAATCATCAATCATCAATCATAAATCATCAATCATCATTCATTAATCATCAATCATCAATCATCAATCATCAATGATCAAGCATCAATCATCAATCATCAATGATCAAGCATCAATCATCAATTATCAATCATCAATCATCAATCATCAATCATCAATCATCAATCATCAATCATCAATCATCAATCATCAATCATCAATCATCAATCATCAATCATCAATCATCAATCATCAAACATCAATCATCAATCATCAATCATCAATCATCAATCATCAATCATCAATCATCAATCATCAATCATCAATCATCAATGATCAAGCATCAATCATCAATCATCAATGATCAAGCATCAATCATCAATCATCAATCATCAATCATCAATCATCAATCATGAATCATCAATCATCAATCATCAATCATCAATCATAAATCATCAATCATCAATCATCAATCATCAACCATCAATCATCAATCATCAATCATCAATCATCAATCATCAAACATCAATCACCATTCATCAATCATCAATCATGAATCATCAATCATCAATCATCAATCATCAATCATCAATCATCAATCATCAATCATCAAACATCAATCATCAATCATCAATCATTAATCATCAATCAGCAATCTTCAATCATCAATCATCAATCATCAATCATAAATCATCAATCATCATTCATTAATCATCAATCATCAATCATCAATCATCAATCATCAATGATCAAGCATCAATCATCAATCATCAATCATCAATCATCAATCATCAATCATCAATCATCAATCATCAATCATCAATCATCAATCATCAATCATCAATCATCAATCATCAATCATCAATCATCAATCATCAATAATCAATCATCAATCATCAATCATCAATCATCAACCATCAATAATCTATCATCAATCATCAATCATCAATCATCAATCATCAATCGTCAATCATCAATCATCAATCATCAATCATCAATCATCAATCATCAATCATCAATCATCAATCATCAATCATCAATCATGAATCATCAATCATCAATCATCAATCATAAATCATCAATCATCAATCATCAATCATCAACCATCTATCATCAATCATCAATCATCAATCATCAATCATCAATCATCAATCATCAAACATCAATCACCATTCATCAATCATCAATCATGAATGATAAGTCACCGATCATCATTCACTTATCATCAACCTTCAATCATCGATCTAAACCATCCATCATCAATCATCAATCATCAATCATCAATCATTAATCATCAATCAGCAATCTTCAATCATCAATCATCAATCATCAATCATAAATCATCAATCATCATTCATTAATCATCAATCATCAATCATCAATCATAAATGATCAAGCATCAATCATCAATCATCAATGATCAAGCATCAATCATCAATCATCAATCATCAATCATCAATCATCAATCATCAATCATCAATCATCAATCATCAATCATCAATCATCAATCATCAAACATCAATCATCAATCATCAATCATTAATCATCAACCATCAATCATCAATCATAAATTATCAATCATCAATCATCATTCATCAATCATCAATCATCAATCATCAATCATCAATCATCAATCATCAAACATCAATAATCAATCATGAATCATCTGTCATCAATCATCAATCATCAATTATCAATCTTCAATCATCAATCATCAATCATCAATCATCAATCATCAATCATCAATCATCAATCATCAATCATCAATCATCAATCATCAATCATCAATCATCAATCATCAATCATCAATCATCAATGATCAAGCATCAATTATCAATCATCAATGATCAAGCATCAGTCATCAATCATCAATCATCAATCATCAATCATCAATCATCAATCATCAATCATCAATCATCAATCATCAAACATCAATCATCAATCATCAATCATCAATCATCAATCATCAATCATCAATCATCAATCATCAATCATCAATCATCAATCATCAATCATCAATCATCAATCATCAATCAGCAATCAACAATCATCAATCATCCATCATCAATCATCAATCATCAATCATCCATCATCAATCATAAGTCATCAATCATCAATCATCAATCATCCATCATCAATAATCAATCATCAATCATCAATCATCAATCATCAATCATCAATCATCACTCATCAATCATCAATCATCAATCATCAATCATCAAGCATCAATAATCAATAATCAATCATCAATCATCAATCATCAACCATCAATAATCTATCATCAATCATCAATCATCAATCATCAATCATCAATCGTCAATCATCAATCATCAATCATCAATCATCAATCATCAATCATCAATCATCAATCATCAATCATCAATCATCAATCATCAATCATCAATCATCAATCATCAATCATCAATCATGAATCATCAATCATCAATCATCAATCATCAATCATAAATCATCAATCATCAATCATCAATCATCAACCATCAATCATCAATCATCAATCATCAATCATCAATCATCAATCATGAAACATCAATCACCATTCATCAATCATCAATCATGAATCATAAGTCACCGATCATCATTCACTTATCATCAACCTTCAATCATCGATCTAAACCATCCATCATCAATCATCAATCATCAATCATCAATCATTAATCATCAATCAGCAATCTTCAATCATCAATCATCAATCATCAATCATAAATCATCAATCATCAATCATCAACATCAATCATCAATCATCAATCATTAATCATCAATCATCAATCATCAATCATCAATCATCACTCATCAATCATCAATCATCAATCATCAATCAACAATCATCAATCATCAATCATCAATCATCAATCATCAATCATCACTCATCAATCATCAATCATCAATCATCAATCAACAATCATCAATCATCAATCATCCAACATCCAACATCAATCAGCAATCATCAATCACTTATCATCAATCATTCATAATCAATCATCAGTCATCAATAATCAATCATCAATCATCTATCATCAATCATAAGTCATCAATTATCAATCATCAATCATCAATCATAAGTCAATCATCAATCATCAATCATCAATTATCAATCATCAATCATCAATCATCAATCATCAATCAGCAATCATCAATCATCAATCATCAATCATCAATCATCAATCATCATTTATCAATCATCAATCATCAATCATCAATCATCAATCATCAATCATTGTCATCAATCATCAATCATCAATTATCAATCATCAACCATCAATAATCAATCATCAATCATCAATCATCAATCATCAATCATCAATCGTCAATCATCAATCATCAATCATATATCATCAATCATCAATCATCAATCAACAATTATCAATCATCAATTATCAATCATCAATCATCAATCATCATTCACTTGTCATCAATCATCTATCATCAACCATCAGTCATCAATCTTCAATCATCAATCATCAATCATCAATCATCAATCATCAATCATCAATCATCAATCATCAATCATCAATCATCAATCATCAATCATCAATCATCAATCATCAATCATCAATCATCAATCATCAATCATCAATCATCAATCATCAATCATCAATCATCAATTATCAATAATCAATCATCAATCATCAATCATCAATCATCATTCATCGATCATCAATCATCAATAATGAATAGTCAATAATCAATCATCAATTATCAATCATCAATCATCAGTCATCAATAATCAATCATCAATCATCAATCATCATTTATCAATCATCAATCATCAATCATCAATCATCAATTATCAATCATCAATCATCAATTATTAATCATCAATCATCAATCATCAACCATCAATCATCAATCATCAATTATGAATTTTCAATCATCATTCATCAATCATCAATCATGAATCATAAGTCACCGATCATCATTCACTAATCATCAACCTTCAATCATCGATCTAAACCATCCATCATCAATCATCAATCATTAATCATCAATCATTAATCTTCAATCATCAATTATCAATCATCAATCATCAATCATCAAACATCAATCATCAATCATCAATCATCAATCATCAATCAGCAATCATCAATCACCAATCGTCAATCATCAATTATCAATCATCAAACATCATTCATCAATTATCAATCATCAATCATCAATCATCAATCATCAATCATCAATCATCAATCATCAATCATCAAACATCAATCATCAATCATCAATCATCAATTATCAAGCATCAATCATCAATCATCAATCATCAATCATCAATCATCAATCATCAGTCATCAATCATCAATCATCAATCATCAATCATCAATCATCAATCATCAATCATCAATCATCAATCATCAATCATCAATCGTCAATCATCAATGATCAAGCATCAATCATCAATCATCAATCATTAACCATCAATCATCAATCATCAATCATCAAACTTCAATCATCAATCATCAATCATCAATCATCAATCATCAATCATCAATCATCAATCATCAATCATCAATCATCAATCATCAATCATCAATCATCACTCATCAATCATCAATCTTCAATCATCAATCATCAATCATCAATCATCAATCATCAATCATCAATCATCAATCATCAATCATCAATCATCAATCATCAATCATCAATCAGCAATCATCAATCATCAATCATCCATCACCAATCATCAATCACTTATCATCAATCATCCATCATCAATCATCAGTCATCAATCATCGATTGTCAATTGTCAATCATTAATCATCAATCATCAATCAACAATTATCAATCATCAATCATCAATCATCAATTATCGATCATCAAACATCAATCATCAATTATCAATCATCAATCATCAATCATCAATCATCAATCATCAATCATCAATCATTAATCATCAATCATCAATCATCAATCATCAATAATCAATCATCAATCATCAATCATCAATCATCAATCATCAATCATCAATCATCAATCATCAATCATCAATCATCAATCATCAATCATCAATCATCAATCATCAATCATCAAGCATCAATCACCAATCATCAATCATCAACCATCAATAATCAATCATCAATCATCAATCATCAATCATCTATCATCAATCATCAATCATCAATCATCAATCATCAATCATCAATTATCAATCATCAATCATTGATCAACAAGCATCATTCATCAATCATCAATCATCAATCATCAATCATCAATCATCAATCATCAATCATCAATCATCAATCATCAATCATCAATTATCAATCATCAATCATCAATCATCCATCATCAATCATTAATCAGCAATCATCAATCACCAATCATCCATCATCAATCATCAATCATCAATCACTTATCATCAATCATCCATCACCAATCATCAATCATCAATCATCAATCATTAATCATCAATTATCAATTATCAACCATCAATCATCAATTATCAATCATCAATCATCAATCATCAATCATCAATCATCAATCATTAATCATCAATTATCAATTATCAACCATTAATCATCAATCATCAATCATCAATCATCAATCATCAATCATCAATCATCAATCATCAATCATCAATCATCAATCATCAATCATCAATCATCAATCATCAATCATCAATCATCAATCATCAATCATCAATCATCAATCATCAATCATCAATCATCAATCATCAATCATCAATCATCAATCATCAATCATCAATCATCAATCAACAATCACCAATCATCAATCATCCAACATCAATCATCAATCATCAATCATCAATCATCAATCATCAATCATCAATCATCAATCATCAATCATCAATCATCAATCATCAATCATCAATCATCAATCATCAATTATCATTCATCATTCATCAATCATCAATTATCAATCATCAATCATCAATCATCAATTATCAATCATCAATCATCAATTATCAATCATCAATCATCAATCATCAATCATCAATCATCAATCCTCAATCATAAATCATCAATCAGCAATCATCAATCATCAATCATCAATCATCAAGCATCATTCATCAATCATCAATCATCAATCATCAATCATCAATCATCAATCATCAATCATCATTCATCAATTATCAATCATCAATGATCAATCATCCATCATCAATCATCAATAATCAATCATCAATCATCAATTATCAATTATCAATCATCACTCATCAATCATCAACCATTAATAATCAATCATCAATCATCAATCATCAATCATCAATCACCAATCATCAATCTTCAATCATCAATCATCAATCATCAATCATCAATCATCAATCATCAATCATCAATCATCAATCATCAATCATCAATCATCAATCATCAATCATCAATCATCAATCATCAATCATCAATCATCAATCATCAATCATCAATCATCAATCATCAATCATGAATCATGAATCATGAATCATGAATCATAAATCATAAATCATAAATCATAAATCATAAATCATAAATCATACATCATAAATCATAAATCATCAATCATCAATCATCAATTATCAATCATCAATCATCAATCAACAATCATCTATCATCAATTATCAATAATCAATCATCACTCACGTATCATCAATCATCAATCATCAATCATCAATTATCAATAATCAATCATCGATCATCAATCATCAATCATCAATCATCAATCATCAATCATCAATCATCAATCATCAATCATCAATCATCAATCATCAATCATCAATCATCAATCATCAATCATCAATCATCAATCATAAATCATCAATAATCAATAATCAATCATCAATCATCAATCATCAATCATAAATCATCAGTCATCAATAATCAATCATCAATCATCAATCATCAATTATCAATCATCAATCATCAATTATCAATCACCAGTCATCAATTATTAATCATCAATCATCAAACATCACTCACGTATCATCAATCATCAATCATCAATCATCAATCATCAATCATCAATTATGAATCATCAATCACCAATCATCAATCATCAATCATCAATCATCAATCATCAATCATCAATCATCAATCATCTATCATCAATCATCAATCATCAATCATCAATTATCAATCATCAATCATCAATCATCAATCATCAATAATCAATAATCAATAATCAATCATCAATCATCAATCATCAATCATCAATTATCATTCATCATTCATCAATCATCAATTATCAATCATCAATCATCAATCATCAATTATCAATCATCAATCATCAATTATCAATCATCAATCATCAATCATCAATCATCAATCATCAATCATAAATCATCAATCAGCAATCATCAATCATCAATCATCAATCATCAAGCATCATTCATCAATCATCAATCATCAATCATCAATCATCAATTATCAATCATCAATCATCATTCATCAATTATCAATCATCAATGATCAATCATCCATCATCAATCATCAATAATCAATCATCAATCATCAATCATCAATCATTAATCATCAATTATCAATTATCAACCATTAATCATCAATCATCAATCATCAATCATCAATCATCAATCATCAATCATCAATCATCAATCATCAATCATCAATCATCAATCATCAATCATCAATCATCAATCATCAATCAACAATCACCAATCATCAATCATCCAACATCAATCATCAATCATCAATCATCAATCATCAATCATCAATCATCAATCATCAATCATCAATCATCAATCATCAATCATCAATCATCAATCATCAATCATCAATCATCAATTATCAATCATCATTCATCAATCATCAATTATCAATCATCAATTATCAATCATCAATTATCAATCATCAATTATCAATCATCAATCATCAATCATCAATCATCAATCATCAATCATCAATCATCAATCATCAATCATAAATCATCAATCAGCAATCATCAATCATCAATCATCAATCATCAAGCATCATTCATCAATCATCAATCATCAATCATCAATCATCAATCATCAATCATCAATCATCATTCATCAATTATCAATCATCAATGATCAATCATCCATCATCAATCATCAATAATCAATCATCAATCATCAATTATCAATTATGAATCATCAATCATCAATCATCAACCATTAATAATCAATCATCAATCATCAATCATCAATCACCAATCATCAATCTTCAATCATCAATCATCAATCATCAATCATCAATCACTTATCATCAATCATCCATCATCAATCATCAATCATCAATCATCAATCATTAATCATCAATTATCAATTATCAACCATCAATCATCAATTATCAATCATCAATCATCAATCATCAATCATCAATCATCAATCATTAATCATCAATTATCAATTATCAACCATTAATCATCAATCATCAATCATCAATCATCAATCATTAATCATCAATCATCAATCATCAATCATCAATCATCAATCATCAATCATCAATCATCAATCATCAATCATCAATCATCAATCATCAATCATCAATCATCAATCATCAATCATCAATCATCAATCATCAATCAACAATCACCAATCATCAATCATCCAACATCAATCATCAATCATCAATCATCAATCATCAATCATCAATCATCAATCATCAATCATCAATCATCAATCATCAATCATCAATCATCAATCATCAATTATCATTCATCATTCATCAATCATCAATTATCAATCATCAATCATCAATTATCAATCATCAATCATCAATTATCAATCATCAATCATCAATCATCAATCATCAATCATAAATCATCAATCAGCAATCATCAATCATCAATCATCAATCATCAATCATCACGCATCATTCATCAATCATCAATCATCAATCATCAATCATCAATCATCATTCATCAATTATCAATCATCAATGATCAATCATCCATCATCAATCATCAATAATCAATCATCAATCATCAATTATCAATTATCAATCATCAATCATCAATCATCAACCATTAATAATCAATCATCAATCATCAATCATCAATCACGAATCATCAATCTTCAATCATCAATCATCAATCATCAATCATCAATCATCAATCATCAATCATCAATCATCAATCATCAATCATCAATCATCAATCATCAATCATCAATCATCAATCATCAATCATCAATCATCAATCATCAATCATCAATCATCAATCATCAATCATCAATCATCAATCATCTATCATCAATCATCAATCATCAATCATCAATTATCAATCATCAATCATCAATCATCAATCATCAATAATCAATAATCAATAATCAATCATCAATCATCAATCATCAATCATCAATTATCATTCATCATTCATCAATCATCAATTATCAATCATCAATCATCAATCATCAATTATCAATCATCAATCATCAATTATCAATCATCAATCATCAATCATCAATCATCAATCATCAATCATCAATCATAAATCATCAATCAGCAATCATCAATCATCAATCATCAATCATCAAGCATCATTCATCAATCATCAATCATCAATCATCAATCAGCAATCATCAATCATCAATCATCAATCATCAATCATCACGCATCATTCATCAATCATCAATCATCAATCATCAATCATCAATCATCATTCATCAATTATCAATCATCAATGATCAATCATCCATCATCAATCATCAATAATCAATCATCAATC
>CATOZT010000094.1:55000-107500 GCA_954870665.1 Stratiomys singularior
TCAATTATCAATCATCAATCATCAATCAACAATCATCTATCATCAATTATCAATCATCAATCATCACTCACGTATCATCAATCATCAATCATCAATCATCAATTATCAATAATCAATCATCGATCATCAATCATCAATAATCAATCATCAATCATCAATCATCAATCATAAATCATCAGTCATCAATAATCAATCATCAATCATCAATCATCAATTATCAATCATCAATCATTAATCATCAATTATCAATCACCAGTCATCAATTATTAATCATCAATCATCAAACATCACTCACGTATCATCAATCATCAATCATCAATCATCAATCATCAATCATCAATTATCAATCATCAATCATCAATCATCAATCATCAATCATCAATCATCAATCATCAATCATCAATCATCAATCATCAATCATCAATCATCAATCATCAATCATCAATCATCAATAATCAATCATCAATCATCAATCATCAATCATCAATCATCAATCATCAATCATCAATCATCAATCATCAATCATCAATCATCAATCATCAATCATCAATCATCAATCATCAATTATCATTCATCAATCATCAATCATCAATCATCAATCATCAAACATCAATCATCAATCATCAATCCTCAATTATCAATCTGCAATCATCAATCATCAATCATCAATTATCATTCATCAAACATCATTCATCAATTATCAATCATCAATCATCAATCATCAATCAGCAAACATCAATCATCAATCATCAATCATCAATTATCAATCATCAATCATCAATCATCAATCATCAATCTTCAATCATCAATCATCAATTATCAATCATCAATCATCAATTATCAATCAGCAATCATCAATCATCAATTATCAATCAGCAATCATCAATCATCAATCATCAATCATCACTTATCAATCATCAAACATCATTCATCAATTATCAATCATCAATCATCAATCATCAATCATCAAACATCAATCATCAATCATCAATTATCAATTATCAATCATCAATCATCAATCATCAATCATCAGTCATCAATCATCAATCATCAATCATCAATCATCAATCATCAATCATCAATCATCAATCATCAATCATCAATCATCAATCATCAATCATCAATCATCAATCATCAATCATCAATCATCAATCATCAATCATCAATCGTCAATCATCAATGATCAAGCATCAATCATCAATCATCAATGATTAACCATCAATCATCAATCATCAATCATCAAACTTCAATCATCAATCATCAATTATCAATCATCAATCATCAATCATCAATCATCAATCATCAATCATCAATCATCAATCATCAATCATCAATCATCAATCATCAATCATCAATCATCAATCATCAATCATCAATCATCAATCATCAATCATCAATCATCAATCATCAATCATCAATCATCAATCATCAATCATCAATCATCAATCATCAATCATAAATCATCAATCAGCAATCATCAATCATCAATCATCAATCATCAAGCATCACTCATCAATCATCAATCATCAATAATCAATCATCAATCATCAATCATCAATCATCAATCATCATTCATCAATTATCAATCATCAATGATCAATCATCCATCATCAATCATCAATAATCAATAATCAATCATCAATCATCAATCATTAATCATCAATTATCAATTAGCAACCATTAATCATCAATCATCAATCATCAATCATCAATCATCAATCATCAATCATCAATCATCAATCATCAATCATCAATCATCAATCATCAATCATCAATCATCAATCATCAATCATCAATCATCAATCATCAATCATCAATCATCAATCATCAATCAACAATCACCAATCATCAATCATCAATCATCCAACATCAATCATCAATCATCAATCATCAATCATCAATCATCAATCATCAATCATCAATCATCAATCATCAATCATCAATCATCAATCATCAATCATCAATCATCAATCATCAATCATCAATCATCAATTATCATTCATCATTCATCAATCATCAATTATCAATCATCAATCATCAATCATCAATTATCAATCATCAATTATCAATCATCAATCATCAATCATCAATCATCAATCATCAATCATCAATCATAAATCATCAATCAGCAATCATCAATCATCAATCATCAATCATCAAGCATCTGTCATCAATCATCAATCATCAATCATCAATCATCATTCATCAATTATCAATCATCAATGATCAATCATCCATCATCAATCATCAATAATCAATCATCAATCATCAATTATCAATTATCAATCATCAATTATCAATCATCAACCATTAATAATCAATCATCAATCATCAATCATCAATCACCAATCATCAATCTTCAATCATCAATCATCAATCATCAATCATCAATCACTTATCATCAATCATCCATCATCAATCATCAATCATCAATCATCAATCATTAATCATCAATTATCATTTATCAACCATCAATCATCAATCATCAATTATCAATCATCAATCATCAATCATCAATCATCAATCATCAATCATCAATCATTAATCATCAATTATCAATTATCAACCATTAATCATCAATCATCAATCATCAATCATTAATCATCAATCATCAATCATCAATCATCAATCATCAATCATCAATCATCAATCATCAATCAACAATCACCAATCATCAATCATCCAACATCAATCATCAATCATCAATCATCAATCATCAATCATCAATCATCAATCATCAATCATCAATCATCAATCATCAATTATCATTCATCATTCATCAATCATCAATTATCAATCATCAATCATCAATTATCAATCATCAATCATCAATTATCAATTATCAATCATCAATCATCAATCATCAATCATCAATCATAAATCATCAATCAGCAATCATCAATCATCAATCATCAATCATCAAGCATCATTCATCAATCATCAATCATCAATCATCAATCATCAATCATCAATCATCAATCATCAATCATCAATCATCATTCATCAATTATCAATCATCAATGATCAATCATCCATCATCAATCATCAATAATCAATCATCAATCATCAATTATCAATTATCAATCATCAATCATCAATCATCAACCATTAATAATCAATCATCAATCATCAATCATCAATCACCAATCATCAATCTTCAATCATCAATCATCAATCATCAATCATCAATCATCAATCATCAATCATCAATCATCAATCATCAATCATCAATCATCAATCATCAATCATCAATCATCAATCATCAATCATCAATCATCAATCATCAATCATCAATCATCAATCATCAATCATAAATCATAAATCATAAATCATAAATCATAAATCATAAATCATAAATCATAAATCATAAATCATCAAGCATCAATCATCAATTATCAATCATCAATCATCAATCAACAATCATCTATCATCAATTATCAATCATCAATCATCACTCACGTATCATCAATCATCAATCATCAATCATCAATTATCAATAATCAATCATCGATCATCAATCATCAATCATCAATCATCAATCATCAATCATCAATCATCAATCATCAATCATCAATCATCAATCATCAATCATCAATCATCAATCATCAATCATCAATCATCAATCATCAATCATCAATCAACAATAATCAATCATCAATCATAAATCATCAGTCATCAATAATCAATCATCAATCATCAATCATCAATCATCAATTATCAATCATCAATCATCAATCATCAATTATCAATCACCAGTCATCAATTATTAATCATCAATCATCAAACATCACTCACGTATCATCAATCATCAATCATCAATCATCAATCATCAATCATCAATTATCAATCATCAATCATCAATCATCAATCATCAATCATCAATCATCAATCATCAATCATCAATCATCAATCATCAATCATCAATCATCAATCATCAATCATCAATCATCAATCATCAATCATCAATCATCAATCATCAATCATCAATCATCAATCATCAATCATCAATCATCAATCATCAATCATCAATCATCAATCATCAATCATCAATCATCAATCAGCAATCATCAATCATCAATCATCATTCATCAATCATCAATCATCAATCATCAATCATCAAACATCAATCATCAATCATCAATTATCAATCTGCAATCATCAATCATCAATCATCAATTATCATTCATCAAACATCATTCATCAATTATCAATCATCAATCATCAATCATCAATCATCAAACATCAATCATCAATCATCAATCATCAATTATCAATCATCAATCATCAATCATCAATCATCAATCATCAATCATCAATCTTCAATCATCAATCATCAATTATCAATCAACAATCATCAATCATCAAACATCAATCATCAATCATCAATCATCAATCATCAATCATCAATCATCAAACATCAATCATCAATCATCAATTATCAATCAGCAATCATCAATCATCAATCATCAATCATCACTTATCAATCATCAAACATCATTCATCAATTATCAATCATCAATCATCAATCATCAATCATCAATCATCAATCATCAATCATCAATCATCAATCATCAAACATCAATCATCAATCATCAATCATCAATTATCAATCATCAATCATCAATCATCAATCATCAGTCATCAATCATCAATCATCAATCATCAATCATCAATCATCAATCATCAATCATCAATCATCAATCATCAATCATCAATCATCAATCATCAATCATCAATCATCAATCATCAATCATCAATCGTCAATCATCAATGATCAAGCATTAATCATCAATCATCAATGATTAACCATCAATCATCAATCATCAATCATCAAACTTCAATCATCAATCATCAATTATCAATCATCAATCATCAATCATCAATCATCAATCATCAATCATCAATCATCAATCATCAATCATCAATCATCAATCATCAATCATCAATCATCAATCATCAATCATCAATCATCAATCATCAATCATCAATCATCAATCAGCTATCTTCAATCATCAATCATCCATCATCAATCATCAATCATCAATCACTTATCATCAATCATCCATCATCAATCATCAGTCATCAATCATCAATTGTCAATTGTCAATCATTAATCATCAATCATCAATCATCAATTATCAATCATCAATCATCAATCATCAATTATCGATCAACAAACATCAATCATCAATTATCAATCATCAATCATGAATCATCAATCATCAATCATCAATCATTAATCATCAATCATCAATCATCAATCATCAATCATCAATCATCAATCATCAGTCATCAATCAACAATCTTCAATCATCAATCATCAATCATCACTCATCAATCATCAATCATCAAGCATCAATCATTAATCATCAATCATAAATCATCAACCATCAATCATCAATCATCAATCATCAATCATCAATCATCAATCATCAATCATCAATCATCAATCATCAATCATCAATCATCAATCATCAATCATCAATAATCAATCATCAATCATCAATCATCAATCATCAATCATCAATCATCAATCATCAATCATCAATCATCAATCATCAATTATCAATCATCAATTATCAATCATCAATCATCAATCATCAAGCATCATTCATCAATTATCAATCATCAATCATCAATCATCAATCATAAATCATCAATCATCAATTATCAATCATCAATCATCCATCATCAATCATTAATCAGCAATCATCAATCACCATTCATCCATCATCAATCATCAATCATCAATCACTTATCATCAATCATCCATCATCAATCATCAATCATCAATCATCAATCATTAATCATCAATTATCAATTATCAACCATCAACCATCAATCACCAATCATCAATCATGAATCATCAATCATCAATCATCAATCATTAATCATCAATTATCAATTATCAACCATTAATCATCGATCTAAACCATCCGTCATCAATCATCAATCATCAATCATCAATCATCAATCATCAATCATCAATCATCAATAATCAATCATCAATCATCAATCATCAATCATCAATCATTAATCATCAATCATCAATCATCAATCATCAATCATCAATCATCCATCATCAATCATCAATCATCAATCATCAATCATCAATCATCAATCATCAATCATCAATTATCAATCATCAATCATCAATCATCAATCATCAATCATCAATCATGAATCATCAATAATCAATAATCAATAATCAATCATCAATCATCAACCATCAATAATCAATCATCAATCATCAATCATCAATCATCAATCATCAATCATCAATCATCAATCATCAATCATCAATCATCAATCATCAATCATTAATCATCAATAATCAATCATCAATCATCAATCATCAATCATAAATCATCAATCATCAATCATCAATCATCAATCATCAATCATCAATCATCAATCATCAATTAATAATCATCAATCATTAATTATAAATTATCAATCATCAATCATCCATCATCAATCATCAATCATCAATCATCAATCATCAATCATCAATCATCAATCATCAATCATCAATCATCAATCATCAATCATCAATCATCAATCATCAATCATCAATCATCAATCATCAATCATCAATCATCAATCATGAATCATGAATCATCAATCATCAATCATCAATCATCAATCATGAATCATCAATCATCAATCATCAATCATCAATCATCAATCATCAATCATCACTCATCAATCATCAATCACCAATCATCAATCATCAATCATCAATCATCAATCATCAATCATCAATCATCAATCATCAATCATCAATCATCAATCATCAATCATCATTCATCAATCATCAATCATCAATCATCAATTATTAATCATCAATCATCAATCATCAGTCATCAACCATCAACCATCAATCATCAATCATCAATCATCATTCACCAATCATCAATGATGAATCATAAGTCACCGATCATAATTCACTAATCATCAACCTTCAATCATCGATCTAAACCATCCATCATCCATCATCAATAATCACTCATTAATCATCAATCATCAATCTTCAATCATCAATCATCAATTATCAATCATCAATTATCAATCATCAATCATCAATCATCAATCATCAATCATCAATCATCAATCATCAATCATCAATCATCAATCATAAATCATCAATCATCAATCATCAATTAACAATCATCAATCATTAATTATAAATTATCAATCATCAATCATCAATCATCAATCATCAATCATCAATCATCAATCATCAATCATCAATCATCAATCATCAATCATCAATCATCAATCATCACTCATCAATCATCAATCATCAATCATCAATCATCAATCATCAATCATCAATCATCAATTATCAATCATCAATCATCAATCATCAATCATCAATCATCAATCATCAATCATCAATAATCAATCATCAATCATCATTCATCAATCATCAATCATCAATCATCAATCATCAATTATTAATCATGAATCATCAATCATCATTCATCAATCATCAACCATCAACCATCAATCATCAATCATCAATCATCAATCATCAATCACCAACCATCATTCACCAATCATCAATGATGAATCATAAGTCACCGATCATCATTCACTAATCATAAACCTTCAATCATCGATCTAAAATATCCATCATCAATCATCAATTATCAATCATCAATCATTAATAATCAATCATCAATCATCAATCATCAATCATCAATCATCAATCATCAATTATCAATCATCAATCATCAATCATCAATCATCAATCATCAATTATCAATTATCAACCATCAATAATCAATCATCAATAATCAATCACCAATCATCAATCATCAATCATCAATCATAAATCATCAATCATCAATCATCGAACATCTATCATCAATCAACAATTATCAATCATCAATTATCAATCATCAATCATCAATCATCAATCATTATTCACTTATCATCAATCATCCATCATCAATTATCAGTCATCAATCATCAATCATCAAGCATCAATCATCAATCGTCAATCATCAATTATCAATCATCAATCATCAATCATCAATCATCAATAAACAATCATTAATTATCAATCATCAATCATCAATCATCAGTCATCAATAATCAATCATCAATCGTCAATCATCAATCATCAATCTTCATTTATCAATCATCAATCATAAATCATCAATTATCAATCATCAATCATAAATTATTAATCATCAATCATCAATCATTAATCATCAACCATCAATCATCAATCATAAATTATCAATCATCAATCATCATTCATCAATCATCAATCATCAATCATCAATCATCAATCATCAATCATCAAACATCAATAATCAATCATGAATCATCTGTCATCAATCATCAATCATCAATTATCAATCTTCAATCATCAATCATCAATCATCAATCATCAATCATCAATCATCAATCATCAATCATCAATCATCAATCATCAATCATCAATTATCAATCATCAATCATCAATCATCAATCATACATCATCAATCATCAATCATCAATCATCAATCATCAATCATCAATCATCAATCATCAATCATCAATCATCAATCATCAATCATCAATCATCAATCATCAATCATCAATCATCAATCATCAAGCATCAATCATCAATCATCAATGATCAAGCATCAATCATCAATCATCAATCATCAATCATCAATCATCAATCATAAATCATCAATCATCAAACATCAATCATCAATCATCAATCATCAATCATCAATCATCAATCATCAATCATCAATCATCAATCAGCAATCAACAATCATCAATCATCAATCATCCATCATCAATCATCAATCATCAATCATCCATCATCAATCATAAGTCATCAATCATCAATCATCAATCATCCATCATCAATAATCAATCATCAATCATCAATCATCAATCATCACTCATCAATCATCAATCATCAATCATCAATCATCAAGCATCAATAATCAATAATCAATCATCAATCATCAATCATCAATCATCAACCATCAATAATCTATCATCAATCATTAATCATCAATCATCAATCATCAATCGTCAATCATCAATCATCAATCATCAATCATCAATCATCAATCATCAATCATCAATCATCAATCATCAATCATCAATCATCAATCATCAATCATCAATCACCAATCATCAATTATCGATCATCAAACATCAATCATCAAT
Organism: Stratiomys singularior; assembly: GCA_954870665.1. Lineage (NCBI taxonomy): Eukaryota > Metazoa > Arthropoda > Insecta > Diptera > Stratiomyidae > Stratiomys > Stratiomys singularior. The sequence goes on from CATOZT010000094.1 coordinate 64,187, forward strand.
TATCAATCATCAATCATCAATCATCAATCATCAATCATCAATCATCAATCATCAATCATCAATCATCAATCATCAATCATCAATCATTAATCATCAATCATCAATCATCAATCATCAATCATCAATCATCAATCATCAATCATCAATCATCAATCATCAATCATCAATCATCAATCATCAATCATCAATCATCAAGCATCAATCACCAATCATCAATCATCAACCATCAATAATCAATCATCAATCATCAATCATCAATCATCAATCATCTATCATCAATCATCAATCATCAATCATCAATCATCAATCATCAATCATCACTCATCAATCATCAATCATCAATCATCAATTATCAAGCATCAATAATCAATAATCAATAATCAATCATCAATCATCAATCATCAATCATCAACCATCAATAATCTATCATCAATCATCAATCATCAATCATCAATCATCAATCGTCAATCGTCAATCATCAATCATCAATCATCAATCATCGATCATCAATCATCAATCATCAATCATCAATCATCAATCATCAATCATCAATCATCAATCATCAATCATCAATCATCAATCATGAATCATCAATCATCAATCATCAATCATCAATCATAAATCATCAATCATCAATCATCAATCATCAACCATCAATCATCAATCATCAATCATCAATCATCAATCATCAAACATCAATCACCATTCATCAATCATCAATCATGAATCATAAGTCACCGATCATCATTCACTTATCATCAACCTTCAATCATCGATCTAAACCATCCATCATCAATCATCAATCATCAATCATCAATCATTAATCATCAATCAGCAATCTTCAATCATCAATCATCAATCATCAATCATAAATCATCAATCATCATTCATTAATCATCAATCATCAATCATCAATCATCAATTATCAATCATCAATCATCAATCATCAATCATCAATCATCAATCATCAATCATCAATCATCAATCATCAATCATCAATCATCAATCATCAATCATCAATCATCAATCATCAACATCAATCATCAATCATCAATCATTAATCATCAATCATCAATCATCGATCATCAATCATAACTCATAACTCATCAATCATCAATCATCAATCAATAATCATCAATCATCAATCATCCAACATCCAACATCAATCAGCAATCATCAATCACTTATCATCAATCATTCATAATCAATCATCAGTCATCAATAATCAATCATCAATCATCAATCATCTATCATCAATCATAAGTCATCAATTATCAATCATCAATCATCAATCATAAGTCAATCATCAATCATCAATCATCAATTATCAATCATCAATCATCAATCATCAATCATCAATCATCAATCATCAATCATCAATCATCAATAATCAATCATCAATCATCAATCATCAATCATCAATCATCAATCATCAATCGTCAATCATCAATCATCAATCATATATCATCAATCATCAATCAACAATTATCAATCATCAATCATCAATCATCATTCACTTGTCATCAATCATCTATCATCAACCATCAGTCATCAATCTTCAATCATCAATCATCAATCATCAATCATCAATCATCAATCATCAATCATCAATCATCAATCATCAATCATCAATCATCAATCATCAATCATCAATCATCAATCATCAATCATCAATCATCAATCATCAATCATCAATCATCAATCATCAATCATCAATCAGCAATCATCAATCATCAATCATCAATCATCAATCATCAATCATCAATCATCAATCATCAATCATCAACCATCAATCATCAATCATCAATCATCAATCATCAATCATCAATTATCAATAATCAATCATCAATCATCAATCATCAATCATCATTCATCGATCATCAATCATCAATAATGAATAGTCAATAATCAATCATCAATTATCAATCATCAATCATCAGTCATCAATAATCAATCATCAATCATCAATCATCGTTTATCAATCATCAATCATCAATTATCAATCATCAATCATCAATTATTAATCATCAATCATCAATCATCAACCATCAATCATCAATCATCAATTATGAATTTTCAATCATCATTCATCAATCATCAATCATGAATCATAAGTCACCGATCATCATTCACTTTACATCAACCTTCAATCATCGATCTAAACCATCCATCATCAATCATCAATCATTCATCATCAATCATTAATCTTCAATCATCAATTATCAATCATCAATCATCAATCATCAAACATCAATCATCAATTATCAATCATCAATCATCAATCATCAATCAGCAATCATCAATCATCAATCGTCAATCATCAATTATCAATCATCAAACATCATTCATCAATTATCAATCATCAATCATCAATCATCAATCATCAATCATCAATCATCAATCATCAATCATCAATCATCAAACATCAATCATCAATCATCAATCATCAATTATCAAGCATCAATCATCAATCATCAATCATCAATCATCAGTCATCAATCATCAATCATCAATCATCAATCATCAATCATCAATCATCAATCATCAATCATCAATCATCAATCATCAATCATCAATCATCAATCGTCAATCATCAATGATCAAGCATCAATCATCAATCATCAATCATTAACCATCAATCATCAATCATCAATCATCAAACTTCAATCATCAATCATCAATCATCAATCATCAATCATCAATCATCAATCATCAATCATCAATCAGCAATCATCAATCATCAATCATCCATCATCAATCATCAATCACTTATCATCAATCATCCATCATCAATCATCAGTCATCAATCATCAATTGTCAATTGTCAATCATTAATCATCAATCATCAATCATCAAATATCAATCATCAATCATCAATCATCAATTATCGATCATCAAACATCAATCATCAATTATCAATCATCAATCATCAATCATCAATCATCAATCATCAATCATCAATCATTAATCATCAATCATCAATCATCAATCATCATTCATCGATCATCAATCATCAATAATGAATAGTCAATAATCAATCATCAATTATCAATCATCAATCATCAGTCATCAATAATCAATCATCAATCATCAATCATCAATCATCAATCATCAATCATCAATCATCAATCATCAATCGTCAATCATCAATGATCAAGCATCAATCATCAATCATCAATCATTAACCATCAATCATCAATCATCAATCATCAAACTTCAATCATCAATCATCAATCATCAATCATCAATCATCAATCAACAATCATCAATCATCAATCATCAATCATCAATCATCAATCATCAATCAGCAATCATCAATCATCAATCATCCATCATCAATCATCAATCACTTATCATCAATCATCCATCATCAATCATCAGTCATCAATCATCAATTGTCAATTGTCAATCATTAATCATCAATCATCAATCATCAATCATCAATCATCAATCATCAATCATCAATCATCAATCATCAATCATCAATCATCAATTATCAATAATCAATCATCAATCATCAATCATCATTCATCGATCATCAATCATCAATAATGAATAGTCAATAATCAATCATCAATTATCAATCATCAATCATCAGTCATCAATAATCAATCATCAATCATCAATCATCATTTATCAATCATCAATCATCAATCATCAATTATCAATCATCAATCATCAATTATTAATCATCAATCATCAATCATCAACCATCAATCATCAATCATCAATTATGAATTTTCAATCATCATTCATCAATCATCAATCATGAATCATAAGTCACCGATCATCATTCACTAATCATCAACCTTCAATCATCGATCTAAACCATCCATCATCAATCATCAATCATTAATCATCAATCATTAATCTTCAATCATCAATTATCAATCATCAATCATCAATCATCAAACATCAATCGTCAATCATCAATTATCAATCATCAAACATCATTCATCAATTATCAATCATCAATCATCAATCATCAATCATCAATCATCAATCATCAATCATCAATCATCAATCATCAATCATCAAACATCAATCATCAATCATCAATCATCAATTATCAAGCATCAATCATCAATCATCAATCATCAATCATCAATCATCAGTCATCAATCATCAATCATCAATCATCAATCATCAATCATCAATCATCAATCATCAATCATCAATCATCAATAATTAACCATCAATCATCAATCATCAATCATCAAACTTCAATCATCAATCATCAATCATCAATCATCAATCATCAATCATCAATCATCAATCATCAATCATCAATCATCAATCATCAATCATCAATCATCAATCATCAATCATCAATCATCAATCATCAATCATCAATCATCAATCATCAATCAGCAATCATCAATCATCAATCATCCATCATCAATCATCAATCACTTATCATCAATCATCCATCATCAATCATCAGTCATCAATCATCAATTGTCAATTGTCAATCATTAATCATCAATCATCAATCATCAATTATCAATCATCAATCATCAATCATCAATCATCAATTATCGATCATCAAACATCAATCATCAATTATCAATCATCAATCATCAATCATCAATCATCAATCATCAATCATCAATCATCAATCATTAATCATCAATCATCAATCATCAATCATCAATCATCAATCATCAATCATCAATCATCAATCATCAATCATCAATCATCAATCATCAATCATCAATCAACAATCATCAAGCATCAATCACCAATCATCAATCATCAACCATCAATAATCAATCATCAATCATCAATCATCAATCATCAATCATCTATCATCAATCATCAATCATCAATCATCAATCATCAATCATCAATCATCAATCATCAATCATCAATCATCAATCATCAATCATCAATCAGCAATCATCAATCATCAATCATCCATCATCAATCATCAATCACATATCATCAATCATCCATCATCAATCATCAGTCATCAATCATCAATTGTCAATTGTCAATCATTAATCATCAATCATCAATCATATATTATCAATCATCAATCATCAATTATCGATCATCAAACATCAATCATCAATTATCAATCATCAATCAGCAATCATCAATCATCAATCATCAATCATCAATCATCAAGCATCATTCATCAATCATCAATCATCAATCATCAATCATCATTCATCAATTATCAATCATCAATGATCAATCATCCATCATCAATCATCAATAATCAATCATCAATCATCAATTATCAATTATCAATCATCAATCATCAATCATCAATCATCAATCATCAATCATCAATCATCAATCATCAATCATCAATCATCAATCATCAATCATCAATCATCAATCATAAATCATAAATCATAAATCATAAATCATAAATCATAAATCATAAATCATCAATCATCAATCATCAATCATCAATTATCAATCATCAATCATCAATCAACAATCATCTATCATCAATTATCAATAATCAATCATCACTCACGTATCATCAATCATCAATCATCAATCATCAATTATCAATAATCAATCATCGATCATCAATCATCAATCATCAATCATCAATCATCAATCATCAATCATCAATCATCAATCATCAATCATCAATCATCAATCATCAATCATCAATCATCAATCATCAATCATCAATCATCAATCATCAATCATCAATCATCAATCATCAATCATCAATCATCAATAATCAATAATCAATCATCAATCATCAATCATCAATCATAAATCATCAGTCATCAATAATCAATCATCAATCATCAATCATCAATTATCAATCATCAATCATCAATTATCAATCACCAGTCATCAATAATTAATCATCAATCATCAAACATCACTCATGTATCATCAATCATCAATCATCAATCATCAATCATCAATCATCAATTATCAATCATCAATCACCAATCATCAATCATCAATCATCAATCATCAATCATCAATCATCAATCATCAATCATCAATCATCAATCATCAATCATCAATCATCAATCATCAATCATCTATCATCAATCATCAATCATCAATTATCAATCATCAATCATCAATCATCAATCATCAATCATCAATAATCAATCATCAATCATCAATCATCAATCATCAATTATCATTCATCATTCATCAATCATCAATTATCAATCATCAATCATCAATCATCAATTATCAATCATCAATCATCAATTATCAATCATCAATCATCAATCATCAATCATCAATCATAAATCATCAATCAGCAATCATCAATCATCAATCATCAATCATCAAGCATCATTCATCAATCATCAATCATCAATCATCAATCATCAATCATCAATCATCAATCATCATTCATCAATTATCAATCATCAATGATCAATCATCCATCATCAATCATCAATAATCAATCATCAATCATCAATCATCAATCATTAATCGTCAATTATCAATTATCAACCATTAATCATCAATCATCAATCATCAATCATCAATCATCAATCATCAATCATCAATCATCAATCATCAATCATCAATCATCAATCATCAATCATCAATCATCAATCATCAATCATCAATCAACAATCACCAATCATCAATCATCCAACATCAATCATCAATCATCAATCATCAATCATCAATCATCAATCATCAATCATCAATTATCATTCATCATTCATCAATCATCAATTATCAATCATCAATCATCAATCATCAATTATCAATCATCAATTATCAATCATCAATCATCAATCATCAATCATCAATCATCAATCATCAATCATCAATCATCAATCATAAATCATCAATCAGCAATCATCAATCATCAAACATCAATCATCAAGCATCATTCATCAATCATCAATCATCAATCATCAATCATCAATCATCAATCATCAATCATCAATCATCATTCATCAATTATCAATCATCAATGATCAATCATCCATCATCAATCATCAATAATCAATCATCAATCATCAATTATCAATTATCAATCATCAATCATCAATCATCAACCATTAATAATCAATCATCAATCATCAATCACCAATCATCAATCTTAAATCATCAATCATCAATCATCAATCACTTATCATCAATCATCCATCATCAATCATCAATCATCAATCATCAATCATTAATCATCAATTATCAATTATCAACCATCAATCATCAATTATCAATCATCAATCATCAATCATCAATCATCAATCATCAATCATCAATCATTAATCATCAATTATCAATTATCAACCATTAATCATCAATCATCAATCATCAATCATCAATCATTAATCATCAATCATCAATCATCAATCATCAATCATCAATCATCAATCATCAATCATCAATCATCAATAATCAATCATCAACCATCAATCAACAATCACCAATCATCAATCATCCAACATCAATCATCAATCATCAATCATCAATCATCAATCATCAATCATCAATCATCAATCATCAATCATCAATCATCAATCATCAATCATCAATCATCAATCATCAATCATCAATTATCATTCATCATTCATCAATCATCAATTATCAATCATCAATCATCCATTATCAATCATCAATCATCAATTATCAATCATCAATCATCAATCATCAATCATCAATCATCAATCATCAATCATAAATCATCAATCAGCAATCATCAATCATCAATCATCAATCATCAAGCATCGTTCATCAATCATCAATCATCAATCATCAATCATCAATCATCAATCATCAATCATCAATCATCATTCATCAATTATCAATCATCAATAATCAATCATCCATCATCAATCATCAATAATCAATCATCAATCATCAATTATCAATTATCAATCATCAATCATCTATCATCAACCATTAATAATCAATCATCAATCAGCAATCATCAATCATCAATCACCAATCATCAATCTTCAATCATCAATCATCAATCATCAATCATCAATCATCAATCATCAATCATCAATCATCAATCATAAATCATAAATCATAAATCATAAATCATAAATCATAAATCATAAATCATAAATCATAAATCATAAATCATCAAGCATCAATCACCAATCATCAATCATCAATCATCAATCATCAATCATCAATCATCAATCATCATTCATCAATCATCAATCATCAATCATCAATCATCAATCATCAATCATCAATCATCAATCATCAATCATCAATCATCAATGATCAATCATCAATCATCAATAATCAATAATCAATCATCAATCATCAATCATCAATCATAAATCATCAGTCATCAATAATCAATCATCAATCATCAATCATCAATTATCAATCATCAATCATCAATCATCAATTATCAATCACCAGTCATCAATTATTAATCATCAATCATGTAACATCACTCACGTATCATCAATCATCAATCATCAATCATCAATCATCAATCATCAATCATCAATTATCAATTATCAATCATCAATCATCAATCATCAATCATCAATCATCAATCATCAATCATCAATCATCAATCATCAATCATCAATCATCAATCATCAATCATCAATCATCAATCATCAATCATCAATCATCAATCATCAATCATCAATCATCAATCATCAATCATCAATCATCAATTATCAATCTGCAATCATCAATCATCAATCATCAATTATCATTCATCAAACATCATTCATCAATTATCAATCATCAATCATCAATCATCAATCAGCAAACATCAATCATCAATCATCAATCATCAATCATCAATTATCAATCATCAATCATCAATCATCAATCATCAATCATCAATCTTCAATCATCAATCATCAATTATCAATCAACAATCATCAATCATCAAACATCATTCATCAATTATCAATCATCAATCATCAATCATCAATCATCAATCATCAATCATCAATCATCAATCATCAATCATCAATCATCAATCATCAAACATCAATCATCAATCATCAATCATCAATTATCAAGCATCAATCATCAATCATCAATCATCAATCATCAGTCATCAATCATCAATCATCAATCATCAATCATCAATCATCAATCATCAATCATCAATCATCAATCATCAATCATCAATCGTCAATCATCAATGATCAAGCATCAATCATCAATCATCAATCATTAACCATCAATCATCAATCATCAATCATCAAACTTCAATCATCAATCATCAATCATCAATCATCAATCATCAATCATCAATCATCAATCATCAATCATCAATCAGCAATCATCAATCATCAATCATCCATCATCAATCATCAATCACTTATCATCAATCATCCATCATCAATCATCAGTCATCAATCATCAATTGTCAATTGTCAATCATTAATCATCAATCATCAATCATCAAATATCAATCATCAATCATCAATCATCAATTATCGATCATCAAACATCAATCATCAATTATCAATCATCAATCATCAATCATCAATCATCAATCATCAATCATCAATCATTAATCATCAATCATCAATCATCAATCATCATTCATCGATCATCAATCATCAGTAATGAATAGTCAATAATCAATCATCAATTATCAATCATCAATCATCAGTCATCAATAATCAATCATCAATCATCAATCATCAATCATCAATCATCAATCATCAATCGTCAATCATCAATCATCAAGCTTCAATCATCAATCATCAATCATTAACCATCAATCATCAATCATCAATCATCAAACTTCAATCATCAATCATCAATCATCAATCATCAATCATCAATCATCAATCATCAATCATCAATCATCAATCATCAATCAGCAATCATCAATCATCAATCATCCATCATCAATCATCAATCACTTATCATCAATCATCCATCATCAATCATCAGTCATCAATTCTCAATTGTCAATTGTCAATCATTAATCATCAATCATCAATCATCAATCATCAATCATCAATCATCAATCATCAATCATCAATCATCAATCATCAATTATCAATAATCAATCATCAATCATCAATCATCATTCATCGATCATCAATCATCAATAATAATCAATCATCAATTATCAATCATCAATCATCAGTCATCAATAATCAATCATCAATCATCAATCATCATTTATCAATCATCAATCATCAATCATCAATTATCAATCATCAATCATCAATTATTAATCATCAATCATCAATCATCAACCATCAATCATCAATCATCAATTATGAATTTTCAATCATCATTCATCAATCATCAATCATGAATCATAAGTCACCGATCATCATTCACTAATCATCAACCATCAATCATCGATCTAAACCATCCATCATCAATCATCAATCATTAATCATCAATCATTAATCTTCAATCATCAATTATCAATCATCAATCATCAATCATCAAACATCAATCGTCAATCATCAATTATCAATCATCAAACATCATTCATCAATTATCAATCATCAATCATCAATCATCAATCATCAATCATCAATCATCAATCATCAATCATCAATCATCAATCATCAAACATCAATCATCAATCATCAATCATCAATTATCAAGCATCAATCATCAATCATCAATCATCAATCATCAGTCATCAATCATCAATCATCAATCATCAATCATCAATCATCTATCATCAATCATCAATCATCAATCATCAATCATCAATAATTAACCATAAATCATCAATCATCAATCATCAAACTTCAATCATCAATCATCAATCATCAATCATCAATCATCAATCATCAATAATCAATCATCAATCATCAATCATCAATCATCAATCATCAATCATCAATCATCAATCATCAATCATCAATCATCAATCATCAATCATCAATCATCAATCATCAATCATCAATCATCAATCATCAATCATCAATCATCAATCATCAATCAGCAATCATCAATCATCAATCATCCATCATCAATCATCAATCACTTATCATCAATCATCCATCATCAATCATCAGTCATCAATCATCAATTGTCAATTGTCAATCATTAATCATCAATCATCAATCATCAATTATCAATCATCAATCATCAATCATCAATTATCGATCATCAAACATCAATCATCAATTATCAATCATCAATCATCAATCATCAATCATCAATCATCAATCATCAATCATCAATCATTAATCATCAATCATCAATCATCAATCATCAATCATCAATCATCAATCATCAATCATCAATCATAAATCATCAATCATCAATCAACAATCATCAAGCATCAATCACCAATCATCAATCATCAACCATCAATAATCAATCATCAATCATCAATCATCAATCATCAATCATCTATCATCAATCATCAATCATCAATCATCAATCATCAATCATCAATCATCAATCATCAATCATCAATCATCAATCATCAATCATCAATTATCAATCATCAATCATCAATTATCAAGCATCATTCATCAATCATCAATCATCAATCATCAATCATCAATTATCAATCATCAATCATCAATCATCCATCATCAATCATTAATCAGCAATAATCAATCACCAATCATCCATCATCAATCATCAATCATCAATCACTTATCATCAATCATCCATCATCAATCATCAATCATCAATCATCAATCATTAATCATCAATTATCAATTATCAACCATCAATCATCAATTATCAATCATCAATCATCAATCATCAATCATCAATCATTAATCATCAATTATCAATCATCAACCATTAATCATCAATCATCAATCATCAATCATCAATCATCAATCATCAATCATCAATCATCAATCATCAATCATCAATCAACAATCACCAATCATCAATCATCCAACATCAATCATCAATCATCAATCATCAATCATCAATCATCAATCATCAATCATCAATCATCAATCATCAATTATCATTCATCATTCATCAATCATCAATTATCAATCATCAATCATCAATCATCAATTATCAATCATCAATCATCAATTATCAATCATCAATCATCAATCATCAATCTTCAATCATCAATCATCAATCATCAATCATCAATCATCAATCATCAATCATCAATCATCAATCAGCAATCATCAATCATCAATCATCCATCATCAATCATCAATCACATATCATCAATCATCCATTATCAATCATCAGTCATCAATCATCAATTGTCAATCATTAATCATCAATCATCAATCATCAATTATCAATCATCAATCATCAATCATCAATTATCGATCATCAAACATCAATCATCAATTATCAATCATCAATCAGCAATCATCAATCATCAATCATCAATCATCAAGCATCATTCATCAATCATCAATCATCAATCATCAATCATCATTCATCAATTATCAATCATCAATGATCAATCATCCATCATCAATCATCAATAATCAATCATCAATCATCAATTATCAATTATCAATCATCAATCATCAATCATCAACCATCAATAATCAATCATCAATCATCAATCACCAATCATCAATCTTCAATCATCAATCATCAATCATCAATCATCAATCATCAATCATCAATCATCAATCATCAATCATCAATCATCAATCATCAATCATCAATCATCAATCATCAATCATCAATCATCAATCATCAATCATCAATCATCAATCATCAATCATCAATCATAAATCATAAATCATAAATCATAAATCATAAATCATAAATCATAAATCATAAATCATCAATCATCAATCATCAATTATCAATCATCAATCATCAATCAACAATCATCTATCATCAATTATCAATAATCAATCATCACTCACGTATCATCAATCATCAATCATCAATCATCAATTATCAATAATCAATCATCGATCATCAATCATCAATCATCAATCATCAATCATCAATCATCAATCATCAATCATCAATCATCAATCATCAATCATCAATCATCAATCATCAATCATCAATCATCAATCATCAATCATCAATCATCAATCATCAATCATCAATCATCAATAATCAATAATCAATAATCAATCATCAATCATCAATCATCAATCATAAATCATCAGTCATCAATAATCAATCATCAATCATCAATCATCAATTATCAATCATCAATCATCAATTATCAATCACCAGTCATCAATTATTAATCATCAATCATCAAACATCACTCACGTATCATCAATCATCAATCATCAATCATCAATCATCAATCATCAATTATCAATCATCATTCACCAATCATCAATCATCAATCATCAATCATCAATCATCAATCATCAATCATCAATCATCAATCATCAATCATCTATCATCAATCATCAATCATCAATCATCAATTATCAATCATCAATCATCAATCATCAATCATCAATAATCAATCATCAATCATCAATCATCAATCATCAATTATCATTCATCATTCATCAATCATCAATTATCAATCATCAGTCATCAATCATCAATTATCAATCATCAATCATCAATTATCAATCATCAATCATCAATCATCAATCATCAATCATAAATCATCAATCAGCAATCATCAATCATCAATCATCAAGCATCATTCATCAATCATCAATCATCAATCATCAATCATCAATCATCATTCATCAATTATCAATCATCAATGATCAATCATCCATCATCAATCATCAATAATCAATCATCAATCATCAATCATCAATCATTAATCATCAATTATCAATTATCAACCATTAATCATCAATCATCAATCATCAATCATCAATCATCAATCATCAATCATCAATCATCAACCATCAATCATCAATCATCAATCATCAATCATCAATCATCAATCATCAATCATCAATCATCAATCATCAATCATCAATCATCAATCATCAATCAACAATCACCAATCATCAATCATCCAACATCAATCATCAATCATCAATCATCAATCATCAATCATCAATCATCAATCATCAATCATCAATCATCAATCATCAATCATCAATTATCATTCATCATTCATCAATCATCAATTATAAATCATCAATCATCAATCATCAATTATCAATCATCAATTATCAATCATCAATCATCAATCATCAATCATCAATCATCAATCATCAATCATCAATCATAAATCATCAATCAGCAATCATCAATCATCAAACATCAATCATCAAGCATCATTCATCAATCATCAATCATCAATCATCAATCATCAATCATCAATCATCATTCATCAATTATCAATCATCAATGATCAATCATCCATCATCAATCATCAATAATCAATCATCAATCATCAATTATCAATTATCAATCATCAATCATCAATCATCAACCATTAATAATCAATCATCAATCATCAATCACCAATCATCAATCTTCAATCATCAATCATCAATCACTTATCATCAATCATCCATCATCAATCATCAATCATCAATCATTAATCATCAATTATCAATTATCAACCATCAATCATCAATTATCAATCATCAATCATCAATCATCAATCATCAATCATCAATCATTAATCATCAATTATCAATTATCAACCATTAATCATCAATCATCAATCATCAATCATCAATCATTAATCATCAATCATCAATCATCAATCATCAATCATCAATCATCAATCATCAATCATCAATCATCAATCATCAATCATCAACCATCAATCAACAATCACCAATCATCAATCATCCAACATCAATCATCAATCATCAATCATCAATCATCAATCATCAATCATCAATCATCAATCATCAATCATCAATCATCAATCATCAATCATCAATCATCAATCATCAATCATCAATTATCATTCATCATTCATCAATCATCAATTATCAATCATCAATCATTCATTATCAATCATCAATCATCAATTATCAATCATCAATCATCAATCATCAATCATCAATCATCAATCATCAATCATAAATCATCAATCAGCAATCATCAATCATCAATCATCAATCATCAAGCATCATTCATCAATCATCAATCATCAATCATCAATCATCAATCATCAATCATCAATCATCAATCATCATTCATCAATTATCAATCATCAATGATCAATCATCCATCATCAATCATCAATAATCAATCATCAATCATCAATTATCAATTATCAATCATCAATCATCTATCATCAACCATTAATAATCAATCATCAATCATCAATCATCAATCATCAATCACCAATCATCAATCTTCAATCATCAATCATCAATCATCCAACATCAATCATCAATCATCAATCATCAATCATCAATCATCAATCATCAATCATCAATCATCAATCATCAATCATCAATCATCAATCATCAATCATCAATCATCAATCATCAATCATCAATCATCAATCATCAATTATCATTCATCATTCATCAATCATCAATTATCAATCATCATCATCCATTATCAATCATCAATCATCAATTATCAATCATCAATCATCAATCATCAATCATCAATCATCAATCATCAATCATCAATCATACATCATCAATCAGCAATCATCAATCATCAATCATCAATCATCAAGCATCATTCATCAATCATCAATCATCAATCATCAATCATCAATCATCAATCATCAATCATCATTCATCAATTATCAATCATCAATCATCAATCATCTATCACAACCATTAATAATCAATCATCAATCATCAATCATCAATCACCAATCATCAATCTTCAATCATCAATCATCAATCATCAATCATCAATCATCAATCATCAATCATCAATCATCAATCATCAATCATCAATCATCATTCATCAATTATCAATCATCAATGATCAATCATCCATCATCAATCATCAATAATCAATCATCAATCATCAATTATCAATTATCAATCATCAATCATCTATCATCAACCATTAATAATCAATCATCAATCATCAATCATCAATCATCAATCACCAATCATCAATCTTCAATCATCAATCATCAATCATCAATCATTAATCATCAATCATCAATCATGAATCATCAATCATCAATCATCAATCATTAATCATCAATCATCAATCATCAATCATCAATCATC
The DNA here is from genome assembly GCA_954870665.1 of Stratiomys singularior. Taxonomy (NCBI): domain Eukaryota; kingdom Metazoa; phylum Arthropoda; class Insecta; order Diptera; family Stratiomyidae; genus Stratiomys; species Stratiomys singularior. The sequence continues at coordinate 80,179 of CATOZT010000094.1, forward strand.
AATCATCAATCATCAATCATCAGTCATCAATCAACAATCTTCAATCATCAATCATCAATCATCAATCATCAATCATCAAGCATCAATCATTAATCATCAATCATCAATCATCAACCATCAATAATCAATCATCAATCATCAATCATCAATCATCAATCATCAATCATCAATCATCAATCATCAATCATCAATCATCAATCGTCAATCATCAATCATCAATCATCAATCATCAATCATCAATCATCAATCATCAATCATCAATCATCAATCATCAATTATCAATCATCAATTATCAATCATCAATCATCAATCATCAAGCATCATTCATCAATCATCAATCATCAATCATCAATCATCAATCATAAATCATCAATCATTAATTATCAATCATCAATCATCCATCATCAATCATTAATCAGCAATCATCAATCACCATTCATCCATCATCAATCATCAATCATCAATCACTTATCATCAATCATCCATCATCAATCATCAATCATCAATCATCAATCATCAATCATCAATCATCAATCATTAATCATCAATTATCAATTATCAACCATCAATCATCAATCATCAATCATGAATCATCAATCATCAATCATCAATCATTAATCATCAATTATCAATTATCAACCATTAATCATCAACCATTATTCATCAATCATCAATCATCAATCATCAATCATCAATCATCAATCATCAATCATCAATCATAAATCATCAATCATCAATCATCAATCATCAATCATCAATCATCAAGCATCATTCATCAATCATCAATCATCAATCATCAATCATCAATCATCATTCATCAATTATCAATCATCAGTGATCAATCATCCATCATCAATCATCAATCATCAATCATCAATTATCAATTATCAATCATCAATCATCAATAATCAATCATCAATCATCAATCATCAATCATCAATAATCAATCATCAACCATTAATAATCAATCATCAATCATCAATCATCAATCATCAATCATCAATCACCAATCATCAATCATCAATCATCAATCATCAATCATCAATCATCAATCATCAATCATCAATCATCAATCATCAATCATCAATCATCAATCATCAATCATCAATCATCAATCATCAATCATCAATCATCAATCATCAATCATCAATCATCAATCATCAATCATCAATCATCAATCATCAATCATCAATCATCAATCATCAATCATCAATCATCAATCATAAATCATAAATCATAAATCATAAATCATCAATCATCAATCATCAATCACGTATCATCAATCATCAATCATCAATCATCAATCATCAATTTTCAATCATCAATCATCAATCATCAATCATCAATCATCAATCATCAATCATCAATCATCAATCATCAATCATCAATCATCAATCATCATTCATAATTCATCAATCATCAATCATCAATCATCAATCATCAATCATCAATCATCAATTATCAATCATCAATCATCAATCATCAATTATCAACCATTAATCATCAATCATCAATCATCAATTATCAATCATCAATCATCAATCATCAATCATCAATCATCAATCATCAATCATCAATCATCAATCATCAATCATCAATCATCAATCATCAATCATCAATCATCATTCATAATTCATCAATCATCAATCATCAATCATCAATCATCAATCATCAATCATCAATCATCAATTATCAATCATCAATCATCAATCATCAATTATCAATTATCAATCATCAATCATCAATCATCAATCATCAATCATAAATCATCAATCATCAATTATCAATTATCAATCATCAATCAACAATGATCAATCATCAATTATCAATCATCAATCATCAATCATCACTCACGTATCATCAATCATCAATCATCAATCATCAATTATCAATAATCAATCATCGATCATCAATCATCAATCATCAATCATCAATCATCAATCATCAATCATCAATCATCAATCATCAATCATCAATCATCAATCATCAATCATCAATCATCAATCATCAATCATCAATCATCAATCATCAATCATCAATCATCAATCATCAATCATCAATCATCAATCATCAATCATCAATCATCAATCATCAATCATCAATCATCAATCATCAATAATCAATAATCAATCATCAATCATCAATCATCAATCATCAATCATCAATCATTAATCATTAATCATCAATCATCAAACATCACTCACGTATCATCAATCATCAATCATCAATCATCAATCATCAATTTTCAATCATCAATCATCAATCATCAATCATCAATCATCAATCATCAATCATCAATCATCAATCATCAATCATCAATCATCAATCATCAATCATCAATCATCAATCATCAATCATCAATCATCAATCATCAATCATCAATCATCAATCATCAATCATCAATCATCATTCATAATTCATCAATCATCAATCATCAATCATCAATCATCAATCATCAATCATCAATCATCAATTATCAATCATCAATCATCAATCATCAATTATCAACCATTAATCATCAATCATCAATCATCAATTATCAATCATCAATCATCAATCATCAATCATCAATCATCAATCATCAATCATCAATCATCAATCATCAATCATCAATCATCAATCATCAATCATCAATCATCAATCATCAATCATCATTCATAATTCATCAATCATCAATCATCAATCATCAATCATCAATCATCAATCATCAATTATCAATCATCAATCATCAATCATCAATTATCAATTATCAATCATCAATCATCAATCATCAATCATAAATCATCAATCAGCAATCATCAATCATCAATCATCAATCATCAAGCATCATTTATCAATTATCAATCATCAATCATCAATCATCAATAATCAATCATCAATCATTAATCATCAATCATCAATCATCAATCATCAATCATCAATCAACAATCATCAATCATCAAACATCACTCACGTATCATCAATCATCAATCATCAATCATCAATTTTCAATCATCAATCATCAATCATCAATCACCAATCATCAATCATCAATCATCAATCATCAATCATCAATCATCAATCATCAATCATCAATCATCAATCATCAATCATCAATTATCAATCATCAATCATTAATCATCAATCATCAATCTTCAATCATCAATAATCAATCATGAATCATTAATAATCAATTATCAATTATCAACCATTAATCATCAATCATCAATCATCAATTATCAATCATCAATCATCAATCATCAATCATCAATCATCAATCATCAATCATCAATCATCAATCATCAATCATCAATCATCAATCATCAATCATCATTCATAATTCATCAATCATCAATCATCAATCATCAATCATCAATCATCAATTATCAATCATCAATCATCAATCATCAATTATCAATCATCAATCATCAATCATCAATCATCAATCATCAATCATAAATCATCAATCAGCAATCATCAATCATCAATCATCAATCATCAAGCATCATTAATCAATTATCAATCATCAATCATCAATCATCAATAATCAATCATCAATCATTAATCATCAATCATCAATCATCAATCATAAATCATCAATCAACAATCATCAATCATCAATCATCAATCATCCAACATCAATCATCAATCATCAATCATCAATCATCAATCATCAATCATAAATCATCAATCATCAATCATCAATCATCAATCATCAATCATCAATCATCAATCATCAATCATCAATCATCAATCATCAATCATCAATCATCAATCATCAATCATCAATCATCAATCATCAATCATCAATCATCAATCATCAATCATCAATCATCAATCATCATTCATCATTCATCAATCATCAATTATCAATCATCAATCATCAATCATCAATTATCAATCATCAATCATCAATTATCAATCATCAATCATCAATCATCAATCATCAATCATCAATCATCAATCATAAATCATCAATTAGCAATCATCAATCATCAATCATCAATCATCAAGCATCATTCATCAATCATCAATCATCAATCATCAATCATCAATCATCATTCATCAATTATCAATCATCAATGATCAATCATCCATCATCAATCATCAATCATCAATCATCAATCATCAATTATCAATTATCAATCATCAATCATCAATAATCAATCATCAATCATCAATCATCAATCATCAACCATTAATAATCAATCATCAATCATCAATCACCAATCATCAATCATCAATCATCAATCAGCAATCATCAATCATCAATCATCAATCATCAATCATAAATCATAAATCATCAATCATCAATCATCAATTATCAATCATCAATCATCAATCAACAATCATCAATCATCAATTATCAATCATCAATCATCACTCACGTATCATCAATCATCAATCATCAATCATCAATTATCAATAATCAATCATCGATCATCAATGATCAATCATCAATCATCAATCATCAATCATCAATCATCAATCATCAATCATCAATCATCAATCATCAATCATCAATCATCAATCATCAATCATCAATCATCAATCATCAATCATCAATCATCAATCATCAATCATCAATCATCAATCATCAATCATCAATCATCAATCATCAATAATCAATAATCAATAATCAATCATCAATCATCAATCATAAATCATCAGACATCAATAATCAATCATCAATCATCAATCATCAATCATCAATTATCAATCATCAATCATCAATTATCAATCACCAGTCATCAATCATCAATCATCAATCATCAATCATCAAACATCACTCACGTATCATCAATCATCAATCATCAATTATCAATCATCAATCATCAATCATCAATCATCAATCATCAATCATCAATCATCAATCATCAATCATCAATCATCAATCATCAATCATCAATCATCAATCATCAATCATCAATCATCAATCATCAATCATCAATCATCAATCATCAATCATCAATCATCAATCATCAATCATCAATCATCAATAATCAATCATCAATCATTAATCATGAATTATCAATTATCAACAATTAATCATCAATCATCAATCATCAATCATCAATCATCAATCATCAATCATCAATCATCAATCATCAATCATCAATCATCATTCATAATTCATCAATCATCAATCATCAATCATCAATCATCAATCATCAATCATCAATTATCAATCATCAATCATCAATTATCAATCATCAATCATCAATCATCAATCATAAATCATCAATCAGCAATCATCAATCATCAATCATCAATAATCAAGCATCATTCATCAATCATCAATCATCAATCATCAATCATCAATCATCAATCATCAATCATCAATCATCAATAATCAATCATCAATCATTAATCATCAATTATCAATTATCAACCATTAATCATCAATCATCAATCATCAATCATCAATCATCAATCATCAATCATCAATCATCAATCATCAATCATCAATCATCAATCATCAATCATCATTCATAATTCATCAATCATCAATCATCAATCATCAATCATCAATTATCAATCATCAATCATCAATTATCAATCATCAATCATCAATCATAAATCATCAATCAGCAATCATCATTCATCAATCATCAATCATCAAGCATCATTCATCAATCATCAATCATCAATCATCAATCATCAATCATCAATCATCAATCATCAATCATCAATCATCAATCATCAATCATCAATTATCAATCATCAAAAATCAATAATCAATCACCAATCATCAATTATTAATCATCAATAATCAATCATCAACCATTAATCATCAATCATCAATCATCAATCATCAATCATCACTCATCAATCATCAATCATCAATCAGCAATCATCAATCATCAATCATCAATCATCAATCATCAATCATCAATCATCAACCAGCAATAATCAATCATCAATCATCAATCATCAATCATCAATCATCAATCATCAATCATCAATCATCAATCATCAATCATCAATCATCAATCATCAATCATCAATCATCAATCATCAATCATCAATCATCAATCATCAATCATCAATCATCAATCATCAATCATCAATCATCAATCATCAATCATCAATCATCAATCATCAATCATCAATCATCAATCATCAATCATCAATCATCAATCATCAATCATCAATCATCAATCATCAATCATCAACCATCAATCATCAATCATCAATCATCAATCATCAATCATCAATCATCAATCATCAATTATCAATCATCAATCATCCATCATCAATCATTAATCATTAATCAGCAATCATCAATCACCAATCATCCATCATCAATCATCAATCATCAATCATCAATCATCAATCATCAATCACTTATCATCAATCATCCATCATCAATCATCAATCATCAATCATCAATCATTAATCATCAATTATCAATTATCAACCATCAATCATCAATCATCAATCATCAATCATCAATCATCAATCATCAATCATCAACCATTAATCATCAATTATCAATTATCAACCATTAATCATCAATCATCAATCATCAATCATCAATCATCAATCATCAATCATCAATCATCAATCATCAATCATCAATCATCAATCATCAATCATCAATCATCAATCATCAATCATCAATCATCAATCATCAATCATCAATCATCAATCATCAATCATCAATCATCAATCATCAATCATCAATCATCAATCATCAATCATCAATCATCAATCATCAATCATCAATCATCAATCATCAATCATCAATCATCAATCATCAATCATCAACCATCAATCATCAATCATCAATCATCAATCATCAATCATCAATCATCAATCATCAATCATCAATCATCAATCATCAATCACCAATCATCAATCATCAATCATCAATCATCAATCATCAATCATGAATCATCAATCATCAATCATCAATCATCAATCATCAATCATCAATCATCAATCATCAATCATCAATCATCAATCATCAATCATCAACCATCAATCATCAATCATCAATAATAAATCATCAATCATCAATCATCAATCATCAATTATCAATCATCCATCATCAATCATTAATCATTAATCAGCAATCATCAATCACCAATCATCCATCATCAATCATCAATCATCAATCATCAATCACTTATCATCAATCATCCATCATCAATCATCAATCATCAATCATTAATCATCAATTTTCAATTATCAACCATCAATCATCAATCATCAATCATCAATCATCAATCATCAATCATTAATCATCAATTATCAATTATCAACCATTAATCATCAATCATCAATCATCAATCATCAATCATCAATCATCAATCATCAATCATCAATCATCAATCATCAATCATCAATCATCAATCATCGATCATCAATCATCAATCATCAATCATCAATCATCAATCATCAATCATCAATCATCAATCATCAATCATCAATCATCAATCATCAATCATCAATCATCAATCATCAATCATCAATCATCAATCATCAATCATCAATCATCAATCATCAATCATCAATCATCAATCATCAATCATCAATCATCAATCATCAATCATCAATCATCATTCATCATTCATCAATCATCAATCATCAATCATCAAGCATCAATAATCAATAATCAATCATCAATCATCAATCATCAACCATCAATAATCTATCATCAATCATCAATCATCAGTCATCAATCATCAATCATCAATCATCAATCATCAATCATCAATCATCAATCATCAATTATCAACCATCAATCATCAATCATCAATCATACATCATCAATCATCAATCATCAATCATCAATTATCAATCATCAATCATCAATCATCAATAATCAATCATCAATCATCAATCATCAATCATCAATCATAAATCATCAATCATCAATCATCAATCATCAATCATCAATCATCAATTTACAATCATCAATTATCAATTATCAATCATCAATCATCAATCATCAATCATAAATCATCAATTAGCAATCATTAATCATCAATCATCAATCATCAAGCATCATTCATCAATCATCAATCATCAATCATCAATCATCAATCATCATTCATCAATTATCAATCATCAATGATCAATCATCCATCATCAATCATCAATCATCAATCATCAATCATCAATTATCAATTATCAATCATCAATCATCAATAATCAATCATCAATCATCAATCATCAATCATCAACCATTAATAATCAATCATCAATCATCAATCATCAATCATCAATCATCAATCATCAATCATCAATCATCAATCATCATTCATCATTCATCAATCATCAATTATCAATCATCAATCATCAATCATCAATTATCAATCATCAATCATCAATTATCAATCATCAATCATCAATCATCAATCATCAATCATCAATCATCAATCATAAATCATCAATTAGCAATCATTAATCATCAATCATCAATCATCAAGCATCATTCATCAATCATCAATCATCAATCATCAATCATCAATCATCATTCATCAATTATCAATCATCAATGATCAATCATCCATCATCAATCATCAATCATCAATCATCAATCATCAATTATCAATTATCAATCATCAATCATCAATAATCAATCATCAATCATCAATCATCAATCATCAACCATTAATAATCAATCATCAATCATCAATCACCAATCATCAATCATCAATCATCAATCAGCAATCATCAATCATCAATCATCAATCATAAATCATAATTCATAAATCATCAATCATCAATCATCAATTATCAATCATCAATCATCAATCAACAATCATCAATCATCAATTATCAATCATCAATCATCACTCACGTATCATCAATCATCAATCATCAATCATCAATTATCAATAATCAATCATCGATCATCAATGATCAATCATCAATCATCAATCATCAATCATCAATCATCAATCATCAATCATCAATCATCAATCATCAATCATCAATCATCAATCATCAATCATCAATCATCAATCATCAATCATCAATCATCAATCATCAATCATCAATCATCAATCATCAATAATCAATAATCAATAATCAATCATCAATCATCAATCATAAATCATCAGACATCAATAATCAATCATCAATCATCAATCATCAATCATCAATTATCAATCATCAATCATCAATTATCAATCACCAGTCATCAATCATCAATCATCAATCATCAAACATCACTCACGTATCATCAATCATCAATCATCAATTATCAATCATCAATCATCAATCATCAATCATCAATCATCAATCATCAATCATCAATCATCAATCATCAATCATCAATCATCAATCATCAATCATCAATCATCAATCATCAATCATCAATCATCAATCATCAATCATCAATCATCAATCATCAATCATCAATCATCAATCATCAATAATCAATCATCAATCATTAATCATGAATTATCAATTATCAACAATTAATCATCAATCATCAATCATCAATCATCAATCATCAATCATCAATCATCAATCATCAATCATCAATCATCAATCATCATTCATAATTCATCAATCATCAATCATCAATCATCAATCATCAATCATCAATCATCAATTATCAATCATCAATCATCAATTATCAATCATCAATCATCAATCATCAATCATAAATCATCAATCAGCAATCATCAATCATCAATCATCAATAATCAAGCATCATTCATCAATCATCAATCATCAATCATCAATCATCAATCATCAATCATCAATCATCAATCATCAATAATCAATCATCAATCATTAATCATCAATTATCAATTATCAACCATTAATCATCAATCATCAATCATCAATCATCAATCATCAATCATCAATCATCAATCATCAATCATCAATCATCAATCATCAATCATCAATCATCATTCATAATTCATCAATCATCAATCATCAATCATCAATCATCAATTATCAATCATCAATCATCAATTATCAATCATCAATCATCAATCATAAATCATCAATCAGCAATCATCATTCATCAATCATCAATCATCAAGCATCATTCATCAATCATCAATCATCAATCATCAATCATCAATCATCAATCATCAATCATCAATCATCAATCATCAATCATCAATTATCAATCATCAAAAATCAATAATCAATCACCAATCATCAATTATTAATCATCAATAATCAATCATCAACCATTAATCATCAATCATCAATCATCAATCATCACTCATCAATCATCAATCATCAATCAGCAATCATCAATCATCAATCATCAATCATCAATCATCAATCATCAATCATCAACCAGCAATAATCAATCATCAATCATCAATCATCAATCATCAATCATCAATCATCAATCATCAATCATCAATCATCAATCATCAATCATCAATCATCAATCATCAATCATCAATCATCAATCATCAATCATCAATCATCAATCATCAATCATCAATCATCAATCATCAATCATCAATCATCAATCATCAATCATCAATCATCAATCATCAATCATCAATCATCAATCATCAATCATCAATCATCAATCATCAATCATCAATCATCAATCATCAACCATCAATCATCAATCATCAATCATCAATCATCAATCATCAATCATCAATCATCAATCATCAATTATCAATCATCAATCATCCATCATCAATCATTAATCATTAATCAGCAATCATCAATCACCAATCATCCATCATCAATCATCAATCATCAATCATCAATCATCAATCATCAATCACTTATCATCAATCATCCATCATCAATCATCAATCATCAATCATCAATCATTAATCATCAATTATCAATTATCAACCATCAATCATCAATCATCAATCATCAATCATCAATCATCAATCATCAATCATCAACCATTAATCATCAATTATCAATTATCAACCATTAATCATCAATCATCAATCATCAATCATCAATCATCAATCATCAATCATCAATCATCAATCATCAATCATCAATCATCAATCATCAATCATCAATCATCAATCATCAATCATCAATCATCAATCATCAATCATCAATCATCAATCATCAATCATCAATCATCAATCATCAATCATCAATCATCAATCATCAATCATCAATCATCAATCATCAATCATCAATCATCAATCATCAATCATCAATCATCAATCATCAATCATCAATCATCAATCATCAATCATCAATCATCAATCATCAACCATCAATCATCAATCATCAATCATCAATCATCAATCATCAATCATCAATCATCAATCATCAATCATCAATCATCAATCATCAATCACCAATCATCAATCATCAATCATCAATCATCAATCATCAATCATGAATCATCAATCATCAATCATCAATCATCAATCATCAATCATCAATCATCAATCATCAATCATCAATCATCAATCATCAATCATCAACCATCAATCATCAATCATCAATAATAAATCATCAATCATCAATCATCAATCATCAATTATCAATCATCCATCATCAATCATTAATCATTAATCAGCAATCATCAATCACCAATCATCCATCATCAATCATCAATCATCAATCATCAATCACTTATCATCAATCATCCATCATCAATCATCAATCATCAATCATTAATCATCAATTTTCAATTATCAACCATCAATCATCAATCATCAATCATCAATCATCAATCATTAATCATCAATTATCAATTATCAACCATTAATCATCAATCATCAATCATCAATCATCAATCATCAATCATCAATCATCAATCATCAATCATCAATCATCAATCATCAATCATCAATCATCGATCATCAATCATCAATCATCAATCATCAATCATCAATCATCAATCATCAATCATCAATCATCAATCATCAATCATCAATCATCAATCATCAATCATCAATCATCAATCATCAATCATCAATCATCAATCATCAATCATCAATCATCAATCATCAATCATCAATCATCAATCATCAATCATCAATCATCAATCATCAATCATCAATCATCATTCATCATTCATCAATCATCAATCATCAATCATCAAGCATCAATAATCAATAATCAATCATCAATCATCAATCATCAACCATCAATAATCTATCATCAATCATCAATCATCAGTCATCAATCATCAATCATCAATCATCAATCATCAATCATCAATCATCAATCATCAATTATCAACCATCAATCATCAATCATCAATCATACATCATCAATCATCAATCATCAATCATCAATTATCAATCATCAATCATCAATCATCAATCATCAATAATCAATCATCAATCATCAATCATCAATCATCAATCATAAATCATCAATCATCAATCATCAATCATCAATCATCAATCATCAATTTACAATCATCAATTATCAATTATCAATCATCAATCATCAATCATCTTTCACGTATCATCAATCATCAATCATCAATCATCAATCATCAATTATCAATAATCAATCATCGATCATCAATCATCAATCATCAATCATCAATCATCAATCATCAATAATTTATCATCAATCATCAATCATCAATCATCAATCATCAATCATCAGTCATCATTAATCAATCATCAATCATCAATCATCAATTATCAATCATCAATCATCAATCATCAATTATCAATCATCAATCATCAATAATTAATCATCAATCATCAATCATCAACCATCAATCATCAATCATCAATCATCAATCATCAATCATCAATCATCACTCATCAATCATCAATCAGCAATCATCAATCATCAATCATCAATCATCAATCATCAATCATCAATCATCAATCATCAATCATCAATCATCAATCATCAATCATCAATCATCAGTCATCAATCATCAATCATCAATCATCAATCATCAATCATCAATCATTAATCATCAATCATCAATCATCAATCACCAATCATCAATCATCAATCATCAATCATCAATCATCAATCATCAATCATCAATCATCAATCATCAATCATCAATCATCAATCATCAATCATCAATCATCAATCATCAATCATCAATCATCAATCATCAATCATCAATCATCAATCATCAATCATCAATCATCAATCTTCAATCTTCAATCATCAATCATCAATAATCAATCATCGATCATCAATCGTCAATCATCAATCATCAATCATCAATAATCTATCATCAAGCATCATTCATCAATCATCAATCATCAATCATCAATCATCAATCATCAATCATCAATCATCAATCATCAATCATCAATCATCAATCATCAATCATCAATCATCAATCATCAATCATCAATCATCAATCATCAATCATCAATCATCAATCATCAATCATCAATTATCAATCATCAATCATCAATCATCAATCATCAATCATCAATCATCAATCACCAATCATCAATCATCAATCATCAATCATCAATCATCAATCATCAATCATCAATCATCAATCATCAATCATCAATCATCAATCATCAATCATCAATCATCAATCATCAATCTTCAATCTTCAATCATCAATCATCAATAATCAATCATCGATCATCAATCGTCAATCATCAATCATCAATCATCAATAATCTATCATCAAGCATCATTCATCAATCATCAATCATCAATCATCAATCATCAATCATCAATCATCAATCATCAATCATCAATCATCAATCATCAATTATCAATCATCAATCATCAATCATCAATCATCAATCATCAATCATCAATCATCAATCATCAATCATCAATCATCAATCATCAATCATCAATCATCAATCATCAATCTTCAATCTTCAATCATCAATCATCAATAATCAATCATCGATCATCAATCGTCAATCATCAATCATCAATCATCAATCACCAATCATAAATCATCAATCTTCAATCATCAGTTATCAATCATCAATCATCAATCATAAATCATAAGTCATCAATAATCAATCATCAATAAAAAATCATCAAGCATCATTCATTAATCATCAATAATCAATTATCAATCATCAATCGCCAATCATCAATCATCAATCATCAATCATCAATCATCAATCATCAATCATCAATCATCAATCATCAATCATCAATCATCAATCATCAATCATCAATCATCAATCATCAATCATCAATCATCAATCATCAATCATCAATCATCAATCATCAATCATCAATTATCAATCATCAATCATCCATCATCAATCATCAATCATCAATCATCAATCATCAATCATCAATCATCAATCATCAATCATCAATCATCAATCATCAATCAACAATCAGCAATCATCAATCATCACTCATCAATCATCAATCATCAATCATCAATCATCAGTCATCAATCATCAGTCATCAATCATCAATCATCAATCATTAATTATCAATCATCAATCATCAATCATCAATCATCAATCATCAATCATCAATCATCAATCATCAATCATTAATCATCAATCATCAATCACCAATCATCAATCATCAATCATCAATCATCAATCATCAATCATCAATCATCAATCATCAATCATCAATCATCAATCATCAATCATCAATCAGCAATCATCAATCATCAATCATCAATCATCAATCATCAATCATCAATCATCAATCATCATCATCAATCATCAATCTTCAATCTTCTATCATCAATCATCAATCATCAATAATCAATCATCGATCATCAATCGTCAATCATCAATCATCAATAATCTATCATCAAGCATCATTCATCAATCATCAATCATCAATCATCAATCATCAATCATCAATCATCAATCATCAATCATCAATCATCAATCATCAGTCATCAATCATCAATCATCAATCATCAATCATCAATCATCAATCATCAATCATCAATCATCAATCATCAATCATCAATCATCAATCATCAATTATCAATCATCAATCATCAATCATCAATCATCAATCATCAATCATCAATCATCAATCATCAATCATCAATCATCAATCATCAATCATCAATCATCAATCATCAATCATCAATCATCAATCATCAATCATCAATCATCAATCATCAATCATCAATCATCAATCATCAATCATCAATCATCAATCATCAATTATCAATCATCAATCATCAATCATCAATCTTCAATCTTCAATCATCAATCATCAATAATCAATCATCAACCATCAATCATCAATCATCAATCATCAATAATCTATCATCAAGCATCATTCATCAATCATCAATCATCAATCATCAATCATCAATCATCAATCATCAATCATCAATCATCAATCATCAATCATCAATCATCAATCATCAATCATCAATCATCAATCATCAATCATCAATCATCAATCATCAATCATCAATCATCAATCATCAATCATCAATCATCAATCATCAATCATCAATCATCAATCATCAATCATCAATCATCAATCATTAATCATCAATCATCAATCATCAATCATCAATCATCAATCATCAATCATCAATCATCAATCATCAATCATCAATCATCAATCATCAATCATCAATCATCAATCATCAATCATCAATCATCAATCATCAATCTTTAATCATTAATCATCGATCATCAATCATCAATGATCAATCTTCAATCATCAAACATCAATAATCAATCATCGATCATAAATCGTCAATCATCAATCATCAATCATCAATCATCAATCTTCAATCATCAATCATCAGTCATCAATCATCAATCATCAATCATCAATCATCAATCATTAATCATCAATCATCAATCATCAATCATCAATCATCAATCATCAATCATCAATCATCAATCATCAACCATCAATCATCAATCATCCATCATCAATCATCAATCATCAATCAACAATCATCAATCATCAATCATCCAACATCAAACATCAATCATCAATCATCAATAACTTATCATCAATCATCCATCATCAATCATGAGTCATCAATCATCAATCATCAATCATCAAGCATCAAACATCAATCATCAATCATCAATCAACAATCATAAATCATCAATAATCAATCATCAATCATCAATCATCAATCATCAATCATCAATTATCAATCATCAATCATCAATCATCAATCTACAATCATCAAACATCAATAATCAATCATCAATCATAAATCGTCAATCATCAATCATCAATCATCAATCTTCAATCATCAATCATCAATCATCAATCATCAATCATCAATCATCAATCATCAATCATCAATCATCAATCATCAATCATCAATCATCAATCATCAATCATCAATCATCAATCATCAATCATCAATCATCAATCATCAATCTTTAATCATTAATCATCGATCATCAATCATCAATGATCAATCTTCAATCATCAAACATCAATAATCAATCATCAATCATCAATCATCAATCATCAATCATCAATCATCAATCATCAATCATCAATCATCAATCATCAATCATCAATTATCAATCATCAATCATCAATCATCAATCATCAATCTTCAATCTTCAATCATCAAACATCAATAATCAATCATCAACCATCAATCATCAATCATCAATATTCAATCATCAATAATCTATCATCAAGCATCATTCATCAATCATCAATCATCAATCATCAATCATCAATCATCAATCATCAATCATCAATCATCAATCATCAATCATCAATCATCAATCATCAATCATCAATCATCAATCATCAATCATCAATCATCAATCATCAATCATCAATCATCAATCATCAATCATCAATCATCAATCATCAATCATCAATCATCAATCATCAATCATCAATCATCAATCATCAATCATCAATTATCAATCATCAATAATCAATCATCAATCATTAATCATCAATCATCAATCATCAATCATCAATCATCATTCATCAATCTTCAATCATTAATTATCAATCATCAATCATCAATCATCAATGATCAATCATCAATCATCAATCATCAATCACCAATCAGCAATCATCACTCATCAATCATCAATCATTAGTCAATCATCAATCATCAATCATCAATCAACAATCAACAATCATCAATCATCAATCATCAATCATAAATCATCAATCATCAATCATCAATCATCAATCATCAATCATCAATCATCAATCATCAATCATCAATCATCAATCATCAATCATCAATCATCAATCATCAATCATCAATCATCAATCATCAATCATCAATCATCCATCATCAATCATCTATCATCAAGCATCATTCATCAATCATCAATCACCAATCATCAATCATCAATCATCAATCATCAATCATCAATCATCAATCATCAATCATCAATCATCAATCATCAATCATCAATCATCAATCATCAATCATCAATCATCAATCATCAATCATCAATCATCAATCATCAATCATCAATCATCAATCATCAATCATCAATCATCAATCATCAATCATCAATCAAAAATCATCAACCATCAATCATCAATCATCAATCATCAATCATCAATAATCTATCATCAAGCATCATTCATCAATCATCAATCATCAATCAGCAATCATCAATCATCAATCATCAATCATCAATCATCAATCATCAATCATCAATCATCAATCATCAATCATCAATCATCAATCATCAATCACCAATCATCAATCATCAATCATCAATCATCAATCATCAATCATCAATCATCAATCATCAATCATCAATCATCAATCTTCAATCTTCAATCATCAATCATCAATAATCAATCATCGATCATCAATCGTCAATCATCAATCATTTATCATCAATCACCAATCATAAGTCATCAATCTTCAATCATCAGTTATCAATCATCAATCATCAATCATAAATCATAAGTCATCAATAATCAATCATCAATAAAAAATCATCAAGCATAAATCATTAATCATCAATAATCAATTATCAATCATCAATCATCAATCGCCAATCATCAATCATCAATCATCAATCATCAATCATCAATCATCAATCATCAATCATCAATCATCAATCATCAATCATCAATCATCAATCATCAATCATCAATCATCAATCATCAATCATCAATCATCAATCATCAATCATCAATCATCAATCATCAATCATCAATCATCAATCATCAATCATCAATCATCAATCATCAATCATCAATCATCAATCATCAATCATCAATCATCAATCATCAATCATCAATCATCAATCATCAATCATCAATCATCAATCATCAATCATCAATCATCACTCATCAATCATCAATCATCAATCATCAATCATCAATCATCAATCATTAATCATCAATCATCAATCATCAATCATCAATCATCAATCATCAATCATCAATCATCAATCATCAATCATCAATCATCAATCATCAATCATCAATCATCAATCATCAATCATCAATCATCAATCATTAATCATAAATCATCAATCATCAATCATCAATCATCAATCATCAATCATCATTCATCAATCTTCAATCATTTATTATCAATCATCAATCATCAATCATCAATCATCAATGATCAATCATCAATCATCAACCATCAATCACCAATCAGCAATCATCACTCATCAATCATCAATCATCAATCATCAATCATCAATCATCAATCATCAATCATCAATCATAAATCATCAATCAACAATCATCAATCATCAATCATCAATCATCAATCATCAATCATCAATCATCAATCATCAATCATCAATCATCAATCATCAATCATCAATCATCAATCATCCATCATCAATCATCTATCATCAAGCATCATTCATCAATCATCAATCATCAATCATCAATCATCAATCATCAATCATCAATTATCAATCATCAATCATCAATCATCAATCATCAATCATCAATCATCAATCATCAATCATCAATCATCAATCATCAATCATCAATCATCAATCATCAATCATCAATCATCAATCATCAATCATCAATCATCAATCATCAATCATCAATCATCAATCATCAATCATCAATCATCAATCATCAATCAACAATCAACAATCATCAATCATCAATCATCAATCATCAATAATCAATCATCAATAATCAATCATCAATCATCAATCATCAATCATCAATCATCAATCATCAATCATCAATCATCAATCATCAATCATCAATCATCAATCATCAATCATCAATCATCAATCATCAATCATCAATCATCAATCATCAATCATCAATCATCAATCATCAATCATCAATCATCGATCATCAATCATCAATCATCAATCTTCAATCATCAATCATCAATCATCAAAAATCAATCATCAATCATAAATCGTCAATCATCAATCATCAATCATCAATCATCAATCTTCAATCAACAATCATCAATCATCAATCATCCATCGTCAATCATCAATAATCAATAATCAATCATCAATCGTCAATCGTCAATCATCAATCATCAATCATCAATCATCAATCATCAATCACCAATCATGTATCATCAATCTTGAATCATCAGTTATCAATCATCAATCATCAATCATAAATCATAAGTCATCAATAATCAATCATCAATAAAAAATCATCAAGCATCATTCATTAATCATCAATAATCAATCATCAATCATCATTCATTAATCATCAACCATCCTTCATCCGTCATCAATCATCAACCATCAATCATGGATCATCAATGATCAGTACTCATTCATCAATCATTGATCATCAATCATCAATCATCAATCATAAGTCATCAATCATCTTTCACTTATCATCAATCATCAACCATCAATCATCATTCATCAATCATAAGTCATCAATCATCTTTCACTTATCATCAATCATCAACCATCAATCATGGATCATCAATAAATCATCAATAAATCATAAGCCATCAATAATCAATCATCAATAAAAAATCATCAAGCGTCATTGATTAATCATCAATAATCAATCATCAATCATCAATCATCAATCATCAATCATCAATCATCAATCATCAATCATCAATCATCAATCATCAATCATCAATCATCAATCATCAATCATCAATCATCAATCATCAATCATCAATCATCAATCATCTATCATCAATCATCAATCATCAATCATCAATCATCAATCATCAATCATCAATCAACAATCATCAATCATCAATCATCAATCATCAATAATTAATCATCAATCATCAATCATTAATCATTAATCATCAACCATCGATCATAAATCATCAATCATCAATCTACAATCATCAAACATCAATAATCAATCATCAATCATAAATCGTCAATCATCAATCATCAATCATCAATCTTCAATCATCAATCATCAATCATCAATCATCAATCATCAATCATCAATCATCAATCATCAATCATCAATCATCAATCTTTAATCATTAATCATCGATCATCAATCATCAATGATCAATCTTCAATCATCAATCATAAATCGTCAATCATCAATCATCAATCATCAAGCTTCAATCATCAATCATCAGTCATCAATCATCAATCATCAATCATCAGTCATCAATCATCAATCATCAATCATCAATCATCAATCATCCATCATCAATCATCAATCATCAATCAACAATCATCAATCATCAATCATACAACATCAAACATCAATCATCAATCATCAATAACTTATCATCAATCATCCATCATCAATCATGAGTCATCAATCATCAATCATCAATCATCAAGCATCAAACATCAATCATCAATCATCAATCAACAATCATAAATCATCAATAATCAATCATCAATCATCAATCATCAATCATCAATCATCAATCATCAATCATCAATTATCAATCATCAATCATCAATCATCAAAAATAAGTCATCAATCATCTTTCACTAATCATCAATCATCAATCATCCATTATCAATCATCAATAATCAATTATCAATCATCAATCATCAATCATCAATCATCAATCAACAATCATCAATCATCAATCATCAATCATCAATCATCAATCATCAATCATCAATCATCAATCATCAATCATCAATCATCAATCATCAATCATCAATCATCAATCATCAATCATCAATCATCAATCATCAATCATCAATCATCAATCATCAATCATCAATCATCAATCATCGATCATCAATCATCAATCATCAATCATCAATCATCAATCATCAATCATCAATCATCAATCATCAATCATCAATCATTAATCATCAATCATCAATCATCAATCATCAATCATCAATCATCAATCATCATTCATTAATCTTCAATCATTAATTATCAATCATCAATCATCAATCATGAATCATCAATCATCAATCATCAATCACCAATCATCAATCATCACTCATCAATCATCAATCATCAATCATCAATCATCAATCATCAATCATCAATCATTAATCACCAATCATCAATCATCACTCATCAATCATCAATCATCAATCATCAATCATCAATCATCAATCATCAATCATCAATCATCAATCATCAATCATCAATCATCAATAATCTATCATCAAGCATCTTTCATCAATCATCAATCATCAATCATCAATCATCAATCGTGGATCATCAATCATCAATCTTCAATCATCAATAATCTATCATCAAGCATCATTCATAAATTATCAATCATCAATCATCAAGCATCAACCATCAATCATCAATCATCAATCATCAACCTTCTATCAACAATCATCAATCATCAATTATCAAACATCAAACATCAATCATCAATCATCAATCATCAATCATCAATCATCAATCATCAGTCATCAATCATCAATCATCAATCATCAATCATCAATCATCAGTCATCAGTCATCAATCATCAATCATCAATCATCAATCATCAATCATCAATCATCAATCATCAATCATCAATCATCAATCATCAATCATCAATCATCAATCATCAATCATCAATCATCAATCATCAATCATCAATCATCAATCATCAAGCATCAATAATCAATAATCAATCATCAATCATCAATCATCAATCATCAACCATCAATCATCAATCATCAATCATCAATTATCAATCATCAATCATCAATCATCAATCATAAATCATCAAACAGCAATCATCAATCATCAATCATCAATCATCAAACATCAATCATCAATCATCAATCATCAATCATCAATTATCAATCATCAATCATCAATAAACAATCATCATTAAAAAATCATCAAGCATCATTCATTAATCATCAATAATCAATCATCAATCATCATTCATTAATCATCAATCATCAATCATCAATCATCAATCATCAATCACCAATCATCAAAGATCAATCATCAATCATGAATCATCAATCATCAATCATGATCAACAATCATCAATCATCAATCATCAATCATCAATCATCAATCATCAATCATCAATCATCAATCATTAATCATCAATCATCAATCATCAATCATCAATCATCAATCACCAATCATCAAAGATCAATCATCAATCATGAATCATCAATCATCAATCATGATCAACAATCATCAATCATCAATCATCAATCATAAATCATCAATCAGCAATCATCAATCATCAATCATCAATCATCAAACATCAATCATCACTCATCAATATTCAATCATCAATCATCAATCATCAATCACCAATTATCAATCTTCAATCATCAATCATCAATAATCAATCACCAATCATATATCATCAATCATCAATCATCAATCATCAATCATCAATCATCAATCATCAATCATCAATCATCAATCATAAATCATCAATAATCAATCATCAATCATCAATCATCAATCATCAATCATCAATCATCAATCATCAATTATCAATCATCAATCATCAATCATCAATCATCAATCATAAGTCATCAATCATCTTTCA
This sequence comes from Stratiomys singularior, assembly GCA_954870665.1. Taxonomy (NCBI): domain Eukaryota; kingdom Metazoa; phylum Arthropoda; class Insecta; order Diptera; family Stratiomyidae; genus Stratiomys; species Stratiomys singularior. The sequence continues at coordinate 102,908 of CATOZT010000094.1, forward strand.
CTAATCATTAATCATCAATCATCCATTATCAATCATCAATAATCAATTATCAATCATCAATCATCAATCATCAATCATCAATCAACAATCATCAATCATCAATCATCAATCATCAATCATCAATCATCAATCATCAATCATCAATCATCAATCATCAATCATCAATCATCAATCATCAATCATCAATCATCAATCATCAATCATCAATCATCAATCATCAATCATCAATCATCAATCATCAATCATCAATCATCAATCATCGATCATCAATCATCAAACATCAATCATCAATCATCAATCATCAATCATCAATCATCAATCATCAATCATCAATCATTAATCATCAATCATCAATCATCAATCATCAATCATCAATCATCAATCATCAATCATCATTCATCAATCTTCAATCATTAATTATCAATCATCAATCATCAATCATGAATCATCAATCATCAATCATCAATCACCAATCATCAATCATCACTCATCAATCATCAATCATCAATCATCAATCATCAATCATCAATCATCAATCATCAATCATCAATCATCAATCATTAATCACCAATCATCAATCATCACTCATCAATCATCAATCATCAATCATCAATCATCAATCATCAATCATCAATAATCTATCATCAAGCATCATTCATCAATCATCAATCATCAATCATCAATCATCAATCGTGGATCATCAATCATCAATCATCAATCATCAATAATCTATCATCAAGCATCATTCATAAATTATCAATCATCAATCATCAAGCATCAACCATCAATCATCAATCATCAATCATCAACCATCTATCAACAATCATCAATCATCAATTATCAAACATCAAACATCAATCATCAATCATCAATCATCAATCATCAATCATCAGTCATCAATCATCAATCATCAATCATCAATCATCAATCATCAGTCATCAGTCATCAATCATCAATCATCAATCATCAATCATCAATCATCAATCATCAATCATCAATCATCAATCATCAATCATCAATCATCAATCATCAATCATCAATCATCAATCATCAATCATCAATCATCAATCATCAAGCATCAATAATCAATAATCAATCATCAATCATCAATCATCAATCATCAACCATCAATCATCAATCATCAATCATCAATTATCAATCATCAATCATCAATCATCAATCATAAATCATCAAACAGCAATCATCAATCATCAATCATCAATCATCAATCATCAATCATCAATCATCAATTATCAATCATCAATCATCAATAAACAATCATCATTAAAATATCATCACGCATCATTCATTAATCATCAATAATCAATCATCAATCATCATTCATTAATCATCAATCATCAATCATCAATCATCAATCATCAATCATCAATCACCAATCATCAAAGATCAATCATCAATCATGAATCATCAATCATCAATCATGATCAACAATCATCAATCATCAATCATCAATCATCAATCATCAATCATCAATCATCAATCATCAATCATCAATCATTAATCATCAATCATCAATCATCAATCATCAATCATCAATCATCAATCATCAATCACCAATCATCAAAGATCAATCATCAATCATGAATCATCAATCATCAATCATGATCAACAATCATCAATCATCAATCATCACTCATAAATCATCAATCAGCAATCATCAATCATCAATCATCAATCATCAAACATCAATCATCACTCATCAATATTCAATCATCAATCATCAATCATCAATCACCAATTATCAATCTTCAATCATCAATCATCAATAATCAATCACCAATCATATATCATCAATCATCAATCATCAATCATCAATCAGCAATCATCAATCATCAATCATCAATCATCAATCATCAATCATCAATCATCAATCATCAATCATCAAACATCAATCATCAATCATCAATCATCAATCATCAATCATCAATCATCAATCATCAATCATCAATCATCAATCATCAATAATCAATCATCAATCATCAATCATCAATCATCAACCATCAATCATCAGTCATCAATCATCAATCATCAATCATCAATCATCAATCATGAATCATCAATCATCAATCATCAATAATCTATCATCAAGCATCATTCATCAATCATCAATCATCAATCATCAATCATCAATCATCAATCATCAATCATCAATCATCAATCATCAATCATCAATCATCAATCATCAATCATCAATCATCAATCATCAATCATCAATCATCAATTATCGATCATCAATCATCAATCATCAATCATCAATCATCAATCTTCAATCATCAATCATCAATAATCACTAATCAATCATCAATCATCAATCATTAATCGTCAAATATCAATCATCAATCATCAATCACCAATCATCAATAATCAATCATCAATCATCAATCATCAATCATCAATCATCAATCATCAATCATCAATCATCAATCATCAATCATAAATCATAAATCATAAATCATAAATCATTTATCATCAGTCATCAATCATCAATCATCAAACATCAATCATCAATCATCAATCATCAATCATCAATCGTCAATCATCAATCATCCATCATCAATCATCAATTATAAATCATCACTCATCAATCATCAATCATCAATCATCAATCATCAAACATCAATCATCAATCATCAATCATCAATCATCAATCATCAATCATCAATCATCAATCATTAATCATCAATCATCAATCATCAATCATCAATCATCAATCATCAATCATCAATCATCAATCATCAATCATCAATCATCAATCATCAATCATCAATCATCAATCATCAATCATCAATCATCAATCATCAATCATCAATCATCAATCATCAATCATCAATCATCAATCATCAATCATCAACCATCAATCATCAATCATCAATCATCAATCATCAATCATCAATCATCAATCATCAAGCATCAATCATCAATCATCAATCATCAATCATCAATCATCAATCATCAACCATCAATCATCAATCATCAATCATCAATCATCAATCATCAATCATCAATCATCAATCATCAATCATCAATCATCAATCATCAATCATCAATCATCAATCATCAATCATCAATCATCAATCATCAATCATCAATCATTAATCATCAATCATCAATCATCAATCATCAATCAACAATTATCAATCATCAATCATCAATCATAAATCATCAAACAGCAATCATCAATCATCAATCATCAATCATCAAACATCAATCATCAATCATCAATCATCAATCATCAATCATCAATCATCAATTATCAATCATCAATCATCAATAATCAATCATCATTAAAAAATCATCAAGCATCATTCATTAATCATCAATAAGCAATCATCAATCATCATTCATTAATCATCAATCATCAATCATCAATCATCAATCATCAATCACCAATCATCAAAGATCAATCATCAATCATGAATCATCAATCATCAATCATGATCAACAATCATCAATCATCAATCATCAATCATCAATCATCAATCATTAATCATCAATCATCAATCATCAATCATCAATCATCAATCATCAACCATCAATCATCAATCATCAATCATCAATCATCAATCATCAATCACCAATCATCAATCATCAATCATCAATCATCAATCATGATCAACAATCATCAATCATCAATCATCAATCATCAATCATAAATCATCAATCAGCAATCATCAATCATCAGTCATCAATCATCAAACATCAATCTTCACTCATCAATATTCAATCATCAATCATCAATCATCAATCATCAATCACCAATTATCAATCTTCAATCATCAATCATCAATCATCAATCATCAATCATTAATCATCAATCATCAATCATCAATCATCAATCATCAATCAGCAATCATCAATCATCAATCATCAATCATCAATCATCAATCATCAATCATCAATCATCAATCATCAATCATCAATAATCAATCATCAATCATCAATCGTCAATCATCAACCATCAATCATCAGTCATCAATCATCAATCATCAATCATCAATCATCAATCATCAATCATCAATAATCTATCATCAAGCATCATTCATCAATCATCAATCATCAATCATCAATCATCAATCATCAATCATCAATCATCAATCATCAATCATCAATCATCAATCATCAATCATCAATCATCAATCATCAATCATCAATCATCAATCATCAATCATCAATCATCAATCATGAATCATCAATCATCAATCATCAATCATCGATCATCAATCATCAATCATCAATCATCAATCATCAATCATCAATCATCAATCATCAATCATCAATCATCAATCATCAATCATCAATCATCAATCATCAATCATCAATCATCAATCATCAATCATCAATCATCAATCATCAATCATCAATCATCAATCATCAATCATCAATCATCAATCACCAATCATCAATCATCAATCATCATCCATCAAACATCAATCATCAATCATCAATCATCAATCATTAATCATTAATCATCGCTAATCAATCATCAATCATCAATCATCAATCATCAATCTTCAATCATCAATCATCAATCATCAATCATCAATCATCAATATTCAATCATCAATCATCAAT